>NW_019775623.1:35599-125344 GCF_001039355.2 Lingula anatina | reverse complement strand
TATGCCATTCAAATGGAATTTCTTTGGTATTCTGCAATGGTCACTATTTACAGTCTAAAGGTAAACTAGTTTGCGTCTAGTTTGGACCATTTTTATATTACCTAAATTAATATGATTGAAGGTACCTTGCTCATGCTTAGAGTCTGTGTTACTTTTCTTTAAACTTATTCTTTAAATCATCATGCATCAAAACACATCTTCTAAATATTGTTACGGATCTTCAGTTGGCAGAGTTGTTACGGTTGTGGTCTGCGAAGTAAAGAGACTACGATCAGGTGCATGTACACGCACGAGTGCATGACTCTGTTCAGCATCACGCTTCTGCTTGAGCCATCGAGTTCTACCAGCTGCGACTGCCTCTCGCTCTCTTCTATAATGCTGTTTTGCTGCAAATCAGGAGCATGCGCTTAGGCCCTGTCTGCACGATACGGAAGCACAAACAGGACCAAACACGAGATAATCATATTGGAAAATTGGACAAATTTCCGCCGATCCGTCAGTTTTTACTGCTGATATGATTTCATTGCAGTAGCAACGTAGACAGTCGTTTTTTTTTTAATTTTAAGTGACTTCCAGGTTTAAAAAGCATTATGATCACACCCTAAACAGTATTTTCAATGGAATCCTCACTTACATCTTTATTTCCTCATCACAGATACTGGTATAACAATATCACTTAATACATGTACATATATTATACATATACTAAGGCCACAGTTTATTACCTGTAAGAAAGGCACACATTTACACGCGTGTTGTACATATTCACATTGCAAATAATAATCATTGTAATAATGAAAGTAATAATAAAATTGATGATGGTGATGAAAATGATGATGTTGATACAATGCAATAATATAAATTGTACTGTAATGGTGAAAATCATTCAAACTTGCTAAAGATACATTTATGGAGAGAGGCATTTTCAGCAAGCAACATAAAGCTATTATCTGACGAGAAAAAACAAGGAACACCTTAAGTTTTTTCTTCATTCAATAGCTTAATATTGAAATGGTTTACCTCCAATATTTTGATGTCTATCAGAGCACCTGCGTAAGGAAATGGGGGTATCCAGGTGAACTATTACTGTATTATTATGACATAACACAGCCGATGAATGTTCAGTCTAGCGCTGATCATACCGTGTGCATTTATTTTGGTCACGATCAACATGCACTGTGCTGGTGTTAATTCATGCCTTAACTTTTGGACGAGAACTCTCATAGGTTTACCAGGTAGATAGCTTTCGAGATATGTGAAAAATGTCAATGGCTCCATCGGGACATTTTCGTTGAGCTAAAAAGGGAACATTAAAGTCAAAGCCAAATTTTCGGAACCTAGAAATTTTTGTTCTTATGAAAGTTTTTTATTGTGGTTTCCATGGGGTCCTAAATAAATTCAGACTGGTTGCCACTTTGGCAACCTTGGGCAACTATAAAAATCCAAGATGACCAATAGAACTATACACCCTTGCACATAAAAGGCCCTCGTTCTTAGCTGACACCACTATTTCAGCCCAACCATGCACTAAAAATATGTAAATGGCAGTCCCTTTACTGTTGGGCATCTATTTTGAACCTTTTGACAAGTACAAAATGGGCGCCACCTATCAAGTTTTTTTCGATTACAGCAACCAAACAAAATTTTCAGAAACTACTAGTAGCGAAAAATGTCAAAGTCACTTAAAGTTTTATTTGATTGGATAATTTCTTAATGAAAATGTAATTTTTCGATCACGTGTATATATGTGACAACTGGGTATAATAATCTACATATTTAACTGTAAACAAAGCTCACAGATATTGGCTAAAAGAACATATTAAAAAGTTATTGACAATTAACTTATGAAGGAAAATTCATATGATCACGCAAAAGACGATGTGACGAAAAACAGGTGAATGTGCGGTCCGTACGGAGATATAGGGTTTAATGCTCTTGCATTTATATGAAAAATAAGTTGATAAATACATTTTGAAAGCTTCAAGTTGGCGTCGTCGACACTGTAACACTTGGTGAGAAATCTAACCTTAATAACTGTAATGCACTTGTTTTAATGATTTAACAAGTTATGAGAAGGGTGCACAGAGTCTAAACAACTCAACAAAATATCTATTTTCATCCAACATTGTGATAAGTTTGGTTTCGACAATTTTACCGAACTTTAAGTTTCTATGAGCGTATTGAGGAATCATGTTTAAGTTAATCTTTGCTTAATCCTGCTGTAGTCACAAGAAGAAGAATTGTAATTCAGAATGGCTTTAAATACAAATCACGTCTATTCGACTGAGACAATTGCCAGTGTACGCTTTCCAAAGCAAAGTTTTGATGGCGTGTCATAATAACATATTTTGTTCCTGAAATGTGCAGATCAATGAATTGATTAAATCCCAGCAGAGCTTAACTTATTACAAAATATTATTCTCCATTTGTAATGAGAACATATCCTGTACATATGCATTTCTTAATTAAAAATATACTTTGCGTTATAAATTAACTTCCACGGTGACTTTCTTACAGTAAATCTTTTGAAATTATAGAGACATCATCATTATTTTCATGACACGCCTAAATTAGAGCCATCAAATGTACCAATTGTGGAATTCCGTTCTCAGTAAACATCATCATTATATAAGCAGTATACCCCCTGTAGGAATGAAATAGAACGTATGATGAGATCAGATATTATCATGCTATTAAGTGCATAGCTTGGAATTCGCAATGTCATCAGTTATAAACATGTACCGGTAAGTATCGACGTGGGGGGTGGGGTGGGGGGGGGGGGTAGTTTTCAATATCTGTGGATATTGGTATTATGGAATAAAAGAGAATTAAACAGATTTATTATAATTCAAATTAAATGCCAAATACTTATTCTAAAGAAAAAAAGCAGCTTGACAGCTGACCTTTTCTGTCAAAAAGAGTGGTCTTTTCCTCTATTACAGACCATCTACTCCGTTTCCAACGGACGGACATTTTTTCACTAACGCACGTACATGTACAGGAAAACCGTGCTATACAGGGCTGTTTGAAGAAGTCCCGACGCACCAGAAAGGGGACAAATAAATCTGAAGAATAATGAAGTACAACTGCAAAAGCCAATTTTTTTGCGTTCTTTTCGCTTTTGCTAACCCACGTTTACTGCTAACTCTGCTCTTGGACATAATAACGAGAGACCGGAGACAGAGATGTTAAACAACTGTGTCCGTTCACCAAGGTTACCCTGCCCTGATGGTACTGGCCGTGGTAATGTTAACCCACTGAATGAACAAGTTAAGGCTTAAATAATTATTATAAACTAAATTTCCGCTATAATTGAACTTTAAAACTAATTAACTGTAAATAAAATCGTCAGAATCGACTTACTTTTAACAGTACAATTTTTATAAACGGAAACTAATTCCCTCAGTGCAGAGACTCCTGCCTCAGGCATCGATTGGTCGCTGCAGGGAGTTTCTCTCTTGAACATTCTGCGTCACATTGTTATGACGTCCCACCAGTGATAGTTGACGCTCTCCGGGCAGTGCTTTATAAGTGCCCGCATGAACTTGGCATGTACTGGAAGACGACTCCGTGATGCACCTTGTTGCANTGTTGGAAAATTGGACAAATTTCCGCCGATCCGTCAGTTTTTACTGCTGATATGATTTCATTGCAGCAGCAACGTAGACAGTCGTTTGTTTAGTTTTTTTTAGTTTTAAGTGACTTCCAGGTTTAAAAAGCATTATGTTCACACCCTAAACAGTATTTTTAATGGAATCCTCTTATACATCTTTATTTTCTCATCACAGATACTGGTACAACAATACCATTTTTTAATAAAAATACATGTACATCTATTATACATATACTAAGGCCGCAAATTATTAAGAAAGGCACACATTTACACGCGTGTTGTACATATTCACATTGCAAATAATAATCATTGTAATAATGAAAGTAATAATAAAATTGATGATGGTGATGAAAATGATGATGTTGATACAGTGCAATAATATAAAGTGTACTGTAATGGTGAAAATCATTCAAACTTGCTTAAGATACATTTATAAAGTGAGGCATCTTCAGCAAGCAACATAAAGCTATTATCTGACAAGAAAAAACAAGGACCACCTTAAGTTTTTTCTTCGTAGCTTAATATAAAAATGGTTTACCTCCAATATTTTGATGTCTATCAGAGCACCTGCATTAGGAAATGGGGGCATCCAGGTGAATTATTACTGTATTATTATGACATAACACATCCGATGAATTTTCTTCTCTTTCTTTGAACGCGCAGTCTAGCGCTGATCCTACATACATTTTGGTCACGATCAACATGCACTGTGTTGGTGTTAATTCATGCCTAAACGTCCGCAGATCCTGGAAATGAGGGTAGCCAGGTGAATTATTACTCTGCTGATGTAATTCGTCTATTACTCGGAACACGCAGTCTAGCACTGATCATGCATTAATTTCGGTCACGATCAACATGCACTGTGTCAATTCATGCCTTAACTGTTGGACGAGAACTCTCATAGGTATACAGAGTAGATAGCTTTCGAGTTATGTGAAAAATGTCAATGGCTCCATCGGGACATTTTTGTTGAGCTAAAAAAGTAACATTATATTTATAGTCAAAGCGAAATTTTCGGAACCTAGAAATTTTGTTCCTATGAAGGTTTTTTTCTTGATTGGGGTTTCCATGGGGTCCTAAACAAATTCTGATTGGGCAACTATAAAAATCCAAGATGACCAATAGAAATATACACAATTGCATACAAAAGGCCCTCGTTCTTAGCTGACACCACTATTTCAGCCCAACCATGCACTAATGTGTGTATGGAAATCCCTTTATTGTTTGGCATCTATTTTGAACCTTTTGACAAGTACAAAATGGACGCCACCTATCAAAAATAACATATTTTTTCGATTAAAGCAACCAAACAAAATGTTCAGAAACTAATTGTAGCGGAAAATGTCAAAGTCACACAAAGTTTTATTTGATTGGATAATTTCTTTATCAAAATGTAATTTTTCTGTCACGTGTTTACATGTGACAACTGCAGACAGGGCTTTGGGAACTATCCGAGTATGATTTGTAATGGATATAATATTCTACATATTTAACTGAAAACAAGGCTCACAGATATTTGCTATAAGAATATATTCAATAAGTTATTGACAAATTATAAAGGAAAATTCATATGATCACGCAAAAGACGATGTGACGAAAAACAGGTGAATGTGGGGTCCGTACGGAGATACAGGGTTTAATGCTTCTGCATTTGTATGAAAAATAAGTTGATAAATACATTTTGAAAGCTTCAACTTGGCGTCGTCGACACTATAACACTAGGTGAGAAATCTAACCTTAATAAGTGTAATTCACTTGTTTTAATGATTTAACAAGTTATGAGAAGGATGCACAGAGTCTAAACAACTGAACAAAATATCTATTTTTATCCAACATTGTGATAAGTTTGGTTTCGACAATTTTACCGAACTTTAAGTTTTTATGAGCGTATTGAGGAATCATGTTCAGGTTTAAGTTAATCTTTGCCTTAAAGTTTCTAAATCCTGTTGTACTAACATTTAAGAACTGTAATTCAGAATGGCTTTAAATACAAATCACGTCTATGCGGCTGAGACAATTGCCAGTGTACGCTTTCCAAAGCAAAGTTCTGATGGCGCGTCATAATAACATATTTAGTTCCTGAAATGTGCAAATCAATGAATCGATTAAATCCCAGCAGAGCTTAACTTGTTACAAAATATTATTCTCCATTTGTAATGAGAACATATCCTGTACACATGCATTTCTTAATTATAAATATACTTTGCGTTATTAATTAACTTCCATGGTGACTTTCTTACAGTAAATCTATTAAAATTATAGAGACATCATCATTATTTTCATGACACGCCTAATTAAAGAGCCATCAAATGTACCAATTGTGGAATTTCGTTCTCAGTAAACATCATCATTATATTAGCAGTATACCCCCTGTACGAAAGAAATAGAACGTATCAGATATTATCATGCTATTAAGTGCATAGCTTGGAATTCGCAATTTCATCAGTTATAAACATGTACCGGTAATTATCGTCTCGGAGGGGGGGGGGGTAGTTTTCAATATATATGGATTTGCTGGGTTTATGCTATTGGTATTATGAAACAAAGGAGAATTAAACAGATTTATTATAATTCGAATTAAATACCAAATGCTTATTCTAAAGAAAAAATGCAGCTTGACAGCTGACATTTTCTGGCAAAAAGAGTGGGCTTTTCCTCTATTACAGACCATCTACTCCGTTTCCAACGGCCGGACATTTTTTCACTTACGCACGTACATGTACAGGAAAACCGTGCTATACAGGGCTGTTTGAAGTAGTCTCGACGCACCAGAAAGGGGACAAATAAATCTGAAGAATAATGAAGTTCAACTGCAAAAGCCAATTTTTTTTCGTTCTTTTCGCTTTTGCTAACCCACGTTTACTGCTTACTCTGCTCTTAAACATAATAACGAGAGACCGGAGACAGAGATGGTAAACAACTGTGTCCGTTCACCAAGGTTACCCTGCCCTGATGGTACTGGCCGTGGTAATGTTAACCCACTGAATGAACAAGTTAAGGCTTAAATAATTATTATAAACTAAATTTTNTAATTTTAAGTGACTTCCAGGTTTAACAGGCATTATGATCACACCCTAAACAGTATTTTCAATGGAATCCTCACTTACATCTTTATTTCCTCATCACAGATACTGGTATAACAATATCACTTAATACATGTACATATATTATACATATACTAAGGCCACAGTTTATTACCTGTAAGAAAGGCACACATTTACACGCGTGTTGTACATATTCACATTGCAAATAATAATCATTGTAATAATGAAAGTAATAATAAAATTGATGATGGTGATGAAAATGATGATGTTGATACAATGCAATAATATAAATTGTACTGTAATGGTGAAAATCATTCAAACTTGCTAAAGATACATTTATGGAGAGAGGCATTTTCAGCAAGCAACATAAAGCTATTATCTGACGAGAAAAAACAAGGAACACCTTAAGTTTTTTCTTCATTCAATAGCTTAATATTGAAATGGTTTACCTCCAATATTTTGATGTCTATCAGAGCACCTGCGTAAGGAAATGGGGGTATCCAGGTGAACTATTACTGTATTATTATGACATAACACAGCCGATGAATGTTCAGTCTAGCGCTGATCATACCGTGTACATTTATTTTGGTCACGATCAACATGCACTGTGCTGGTGTTAATTCATGCCTTAACTTTTGGACGAGAACTGTCATAGGTTTACCAGGTAGATAGCTTTCGAGATATGTGAAAAATGTCAATGGCTCCATCGGGACATTTTCGTTGAGCTAAAAAGGGAACATTAAAGTCAAAGCCAAATTTTCGGAACCTAGAAATTTTTGTTCTTATGAAAGTTTTTTATTGTGGTTTCCATGGGGTCCTAAATAAATTCAGACTGGTTGCCACTTTGGCAACCTTGGGCAACTATAAAAATCCAAGATGACCAATAGAAATATACACCCTTGCACATAAAAGGCCCTCGTTCTTAGCTGACACCACTATTTCAGCCCAACCATGCACTAAAAATATGTAAATGGCAGTCCCTTTACTGTTGGGCATCTATTTTGAACCTTTTGACAAGTACAAAATGGGCGCCACCTATCAAGTTTTCTTCGATTACAGCAACCAAACAAAATTTTCAGAAACTACTAGTAGCGAAAAATGTCAAAGTCACTTAAAGTTTTATTTGATTGGATAATTTCTTAATGAAAATGTAATTTTTCGATCACGTGTATATATATGACAACTGGGTATAAAATTCTACATATTTAACTGTAAACAAAGCTCACAGATATTGGCTAAAATAACATATTAAAAAGTTATTGACAATTAACTTATGAAGGAAAATTCATATGATCACGCAAAAGACGATGTGACGAAAAACAGGTGAATGTGCGGTCCGTACGGAGATATAGGGTTTAATGCTCTTGCATTTATATGAAAAATAAGATGATAAATACATTTTGAAAGCTTCAAGTTGGCGTCGTCGACACTGTAACACTTGGTGAGAAATCTAACCTTAATAACTGTAATGCACTTGTTTTAATGATTTAACAAGTTATGAGAAGGGTGCACAGAGTCTAAACAACTCAACAAAATATCTATTTTCATCTAACATTGTGATAAGTTTGGTTTCGACAATTTTACCGAACTTTAAGTTTCTATGAGCGTATTGAGGAATCATGTTTAAGTTAATCTTTGCCTAAAAGTTACTTAATCCTGCTGTAGTCACAAGAAGAAGAATTGTAATTCAGAATGGCTTTAAATACAAATCACGTCTATTCGACTGAGACAATTGCCAGTGTACGCTTTCCAAAGCAAAGTTTTGATGGCGTGTCATAATCACATATTTAGTTCCTGAAATGTGCAGATCAATGAACTGATTAAATCCCAGCAGAGCTTAACTTATTACAAAATATTATTCTCCATTTGTAATGAGAACATATCCTGTACACATGCATTTCTTAATTATAAATATAATTTGCGTTATAAATTAATATCCATGGTGACTTTCTTACAGTAAATCTTTTGAAATTATAGAGACATCATCATTATTTTCATGGCACGCCTAAATTACCTTAAAGAGCCATCAAATGTACCAATTGTGGAATTTCGTTCTCAGTAAACATCATCATTATAAAAGCAGTATACCCCCTGCACGAATGAAATAGAACGTATGATGAGATCAGATATTATCATGCTATTAAGTGCATAGCTTGGAATTCGCAATTTCATCAGTTATAACCATGTACCGGCAATTATCGTCTCGAGGGGGGGGGGGGGGTATTCTAAAGAAAAAAAGCAGCTTGACAGCTGACCTTTTCTGGCAAAAAGAGTGGGTTTTTCCTCTATTACAGACCATCTACTCCGTTTCTAACGGACGGACATTGCTGATTTTCTATTAAATAAGGCTAGTAGCTTCAATTTAAAAAATGATGAAGTTGATCAATGTACATTAAAATTTCCCTTGACTATTGTGTAAACACCCCATTTCCATAGATTAGATCGACCTACTTTAGATCGACCTAACTCCCTGGGGGTTAACGCTAAATAGCTGTCAGCCGGGCGGACACGAAAGTTAATTACCCCCTTACAGCTTGTAGTAGGTGGGACGGACATTTAAGTCGGATTATCTGAAAGTAATCTAGTGAGACTCCCCGCGGGGATAGATCGATCTAAAATCTATGGGAATAGAGCCTAAGACCGCTCTCTTATGTATAAACTGTCATGGATTTCATAGCTGACACGTTTGCTTCTACATTAAGACATATTTCTGTTGCTATTTATGTTTTACACACTTTGAAAAAATATTCATGTGGTAGAAATGCATTGTCACAGACAACCTCATTCTGCATACATCACGATAAACATAAATATGTTCAACAATATGTATAAGAGAGGGCAGAGCAGCCGAGCCTTCACAAACAGGTGAGGGATTAAGGTTCCAATTGTGCAGGACACGGGGCACAGTTGCTCACACACACACACGGATACACACACACACACACACACACACACACACACACGCACACACACACACACACACCAACAATGTTAAAACGAAAGAAAACATTTCTGCAGGCTGAGAAAACGCGCACCCATGAATTGTGACTGCTGTGCAAGCTCACCTACTGCAATTCACAAATCTTACCAACTAATAAATGAGTACTGGTGACAATTTGATTATACGCACAATGTGGGTACGAGGACGGGGCGTGCAAACAGTAATTACTTAACATACATTATACAATGAATACGTGGTACATCTTCGTCATTTACATTATGATAAAAGCATGGGCACTCATGTGGGTTCCATTTTACCTAAATGAAGCAATAAAATGCTTTTAATGTTTAGACCTAGCCTAATGTGTTATTCTGATAAGAGGTAGTTTATTTCACGTCTGTGTGACGGAAGGATTTGCTGTATCAGTTTTTTTTATTTTCTCTGATAAAATAAGTGTTCTTAGCCGTGTACAGTGTACTACTTTTGGCTTGCGTGTTGTGTGGCGTCTCACCTCAGCGTGGTGCAGAGAGAGCGTCTCACCTCTGTTTGAGTTTGACTAAAAGACGGTTGTACGGGAGACGTACAGCCTGGTGGGGGAGGGGGTGGACTGGTTGCAGAAAGCGCTTCTCGGTCAACACGTGACCTTCATCAGCTGCCTAGTGGGGGTGAGGGGGGGGTGAGAAGGGGGTTGTCAATGCAGCGGCTTTCACAGGGGTGAAAACCAATTCTTCATCACGGGTGTCTTGCCTTTGTGAGTGTGCGTCTGCTTGTGCAGATTGCAAATGTACTTACCGGTATACTGCTTAATCAATGGTGTAAGGATATTAAGTACCACGGAAAAAATCCCAAGCATAACAGAATTAAAATAAAAACAATCATACATTCGTGCTACCAAAATAACACTAAACATTAACTTGCTTCGAATGTTCTCTTAGATTCACAGTAAATGATAGGGAAAGGATTACACTGCGTACAGTAGTCACCCAGTCTTTTCAAACCGAGTATTGTACAGACAATCATAATATCACAACTATCAGTATCATACGTCTAAGTTAATTAATAGATTAAAAAAAAACTCTATGCTTGAAAAAACAGGGTTTTTGTTAAAAAACAATGTGTGGTGAAAAGGGATTGTCAAGGACGCTTAAACTCAAAACACCATGCATCCGCTGTGGTATTGGTAAACAGAATTTAATGCGGAACAGGACATGGCCTATTTCGACATAGCATTCAATATGATAAAAAAAAGAAAAAAATGTCTTTATTCTCACAGACAAATCCACTGTAGCACGAGTCAAGAACTTTTGATCCAAGAAATTTTACCTCTTCGTTTTTCTCATAATTCATAGATAATTCTACTAGAATTGTTCCTATCGACCCCAAATTTCCCACTGCTCCCCCTCTTATGAACCCGTATCAATGTAAACGAGTGTAAACGAGTAGTATTATTCACCTTTTTGGAGTAGTCGCTTTATCCATGAATGTTTACCATACTTAATCCAAGCCTGAAGCTTTCTGAAAAATAACTAACAAGTAACAAAAAATCTAGAAAAAAGCTCGTTGCTGACCCCATTTTTGTTACCTCAAATAAAAAGGACATATTTAATTGAAACAAAAATATAAGTTAAACGAAATAACTATAAGAATATCCTTATCGGGGTATTATGAAAAATGTAACCTAAATCGTTTCCCTCAATTTTCATTCAATTTTCTGTAATTTACATGCTATATTTAACAATTACCGATGGTAAACACAAGAGAATATTCATATTTGGACTGGAGTACCAAATACATGTACAAGACGTACATTTCTTGCTTTTGATACAATACTGTGTGTAAAACAAAATATGTACTAATGACAAGATACAAACAGTCCGTCACATAGGCCAGTATTTTAGGCAAATAAGACCTTTTTCGTCCTCCGTGCACAAAACATATTAATAAACATGTTCAAGAAATCTACCCGTTTATGTGTACTAGTAAGTTTTTCATACGATGATATACATGCACTTCTTACAGTACACATAAAGTGACACAACATGTGACTTTTGTTCAGTAAAGGACGAGATATATTAATCAAAACTGCGTGTTGTTCATTGGAATTGCCTCCTCGCCTGTCTGAACCTGCCTGTCATGCAATATCTGCCAGGGCATTGCAAAATAAGGCTCTACAGTCGTGGAAGAAGAGGACGAGACAAAGGCCAAACAAAACTCGGTGTTATTCGTTGGAACTTGATTGGGCCTCCCCGCATGACTGAAACTGCACGAAACTCGACAAACTGCCAGGACATGTGTGAGCAACAGATTGTGCAACTATAAAAGGACATGGGCCCCACAGTTCGCTCAGTCACAGTCACTCGCCTGTTCAGACTGAGAACGAGAAGATGACCTCCAGAGTTTTCTTTGGTTGCTTTTTGGTTGTTCTGCTACTTCCAGATTTAATTGATGCCAGGTGTAAGTACAGTTTTAAAATATGACAGTAGTCGGTGTCGTTTTCATCTGTTTTTAATCCCATCTGTTTTCTGTTAGATAAAACTGTTTTTTAAACCAACCCTGTACTTAGTACATGTGACAGTATTGTACACCCGAAGACACAAGCAGACTATATATCGTCCCAGAGACGGTAGACTTTTTTCAATTTTCTCCTGTATATATTACCCTAACAAAAAGTGTCACCTCTTATGCATTGCGTAAAATGATGCAGATAATCATTTTATAAACCAATGCATTTTACTCAACTCCGTAAAGGATTTTTTCACAAAATTTTACTTTTTTCACAACCATTCAATAAGGCAACGATATTTAAATAAAACAAAGCCACATTTAAGTATTTTGTACAGCATATTCTGATCTAGAGGATGCACATGAGGCCTCTGTGTGTGGATTCAAAAAGTTTCGTAAGTTTAAGGAGTGATGGCGTTCCACATACAGTGCAAAGGTGATGAGCTCACTTTTGTTCGGATGCTTATCACTCAGTTATCCATTTCCGAGGATATCCCACATTTTCTTTGAAGTTCTGTTCCAAGGATTGAGGTGACCATTGGTTGGTTGGGGGGGGGGCGGGGGGGTTCTGGGTCTGGTTTGCATATAACCAGCCTACTGTTGCATTGGCTGTACGTGGAGTAGCATCATTTTAATAAATATAACTGGGTGGTATGATCCTTAAAGGTACTCTCCACAGATTTTCTTCAGTTCCTGTCCAGTGCTCGGATGCGTTGTTCTGCGTTAAGGTTCCCGTCGACCAATACACGCTGGCCTGCAACAAAGTAATAAATGCACTTCATGCCATTAATTATGGGGGGTGCGTCTTCTCGATCAGAGGCAGAAAATTGGGAAGTCATCTTTCTAGTTGTTTTCCAAACACTTACACGTCCATCACTTCTGACAACGCCGATTCTGCATGCTTTAATCTGAGAACAGTTTAATGAACCAGTTCCGGTATCCCATCTGATTCCACGTACACGCTTCCTGGCGGTGATCACTGGTCCCCTAACAGCAACCCTTCCAAAACAACAACGATTTTGCAGACCTCTTCTTACGGTAAACTCAGAAATATGGTTTGCCCTATTCTAGTTAAATTAATACCGCAGTCAAGTTCCTAAATGTCATGAGATATTTTCTACCATGGAAACGTGTTAACATTCTCTTTTCTCTGGGTGTGGTTTCCTTCGGTGGGCCTAATTACCCAGGCAATCTTGCCCATGTGCCTGTTTGCATATGATGTTGTCTAACCCTCTAACTTCTGAATGGTTACCATAGCACAAACAATCATTCTGGGGACTTGGCGGGCCAAAACTCCCTCCTGTGTCAGCTGCTTGGTAAAAAAATTGTATTGCTCTCACTTAGGAGTCGCATATTTAAATAAACTAAGTGTTGGGTATTTCAAAGGCAACACTAGATAGGTCAATTTCCCTTTACTCACATCCCCAATTTACACGACGGTCGGTCGCCCAGTTGATATGCAGTAGTAAAAGTAAACCTATTGGTACCCTTATCACAATGTACAAAAATGGATGTTACTTTTTTTCTACGGGGGTATATTACTCACATCCCCGATTTAATGTTATGCCATAGTGGAATTAAGCCTATGGTATGGGTGCTACACGAAGTTGCAATTTACATAAATGGGGTAGGGGTGACACTTTTTTTGCTAGGGGGTATATCTCTTGGTTTCAATCCTAAATGTACTTTTCTTTAAAAACGTTGCATTCAACCAGTTTCCATTTGTCAAGGGTATATTGTCAAACATTTGTCAAACTTCTCGGCCAGGACATTATTTCATTTCGATATAACAACAACACTTTTCAGAAATCTGTTCTTGATGACCCAAAAAGTTTAAAATGTGGTGGACACACACACACACACACGCCTTTTCATGTTACAGGTGAATCAGGGATAGTGTCCAGCGACGTCTGTAGGAGAAGCAGTAGCCAAAGGTGTCAGAGCCAAGAAAAGCACGTGCGTTTCGAAAAACCGTTTGAAAAGACTCCGAACGTTATGGTGGCAATATCGACCTTTGATATTTGGTAAGACACGACATTGATACTTTTACTGAGACGACATTTTTCGGTTTTGTTTAGAATATTTCGATATACGTCTCACAAAAAAGACTTGCTTCTAGGGATCTGTATAATTTTTTTCTGTGATTTTAACTGGGACTGCGCCATTTCCTTTGGAAGAGAAGAGAGAACCATATTTTTCAAATGTCAAAAATGCTATGTTGAAAAATATTTTAATACTTCAGTATTTTAATACTTTATAGGTGAAAGTATATATAGTCGGGCTTAAAAACTAAACAAAATAATTTCCAATTTAAACTTAAAAAGACAGCAATATAAAAGACAGATGTCTGTAAGAATGAAATAGCGGTGACCACACCACGGAAATAGGTTTTCGTCCTATTTTGTCCAGTGATAGACCTTGATCCCAAATCTCTCTAACCAGCATTGTTTATTCTCAAAATTGCTTGCATTTATTGTGACAGGCAAAACCTTTGGCCAGTTCTAACTACAGTGATTTAAATTTCCCCTTTTCATTAATTACACTAAAGCAACATTATTTGTTATGGACGCCATCTTAGAATTTTCGACAAGACTCAGTCTGCCACGTGTCAACTCGGTCAATTATTACATTGTAACCAAAACGCGCGGCACAACATTCAAGCTAGCTGAACAGTTTCATAAGCTGCATGTCTGAAAAGACCAAAAGATGGAATTGCGCTTTGGCTGCAAATACATGTAGTAAAGAATATTCTTACATGTAAATGACAATTGTCATTTTTTGTAAATTTCTTTCTTATTGCTTTCAGGAATGGTGCAAATAGTAGACTGACAACATACCATTCAGGCGTCACCTCTCAAGGCTTTAATGTGAATATCAAAAGCTGGGCTGACACTCATCTGTACTATGTAACGGTGTCCTGGATGGCATGCCTCTGACCTGTTTTGAATATACATGCATGCTTTAATTGAAAACACTGAAGATGCAGCAGTAATATGGACTTCATATTGTCGATTCCCGATTATATACCTTATAAAAACATGCACCGAAACTACTTGTGTCAAACAAACTCATTCAAAAATGTCTTTAAATGTATAAAGGGGATGTCATGTGTGTAACAGCTAGTTAAAGTGGCAATGATATTAAAAATAATGAACATTTTTGTTGTTGCTAAACTTATGTTAATTACTGCTATAGGCATTTGATCAGACTGAAATATTTTAAAACGCTGCAACAATAGTTTCTTAAGAGTTAAAAAATACAAATATCCCACATCGACAAAATTTATAATTAATTTTCAAAGTAATAGAAGCATTGCGTCTTGGTAATTAAAGTAATCTCTTTTTTAATGTTAATGTTAAATGTACATTTACAAATGTTAAAGTGTGTACAACAATGAATAAATCCTTTTTGGGTGGGGGTAGGGGGTTCTAAATAATATTCTTACATGCATTTATGGACCTGTAACGCTATACGACGTTCTGAGTTTTCTGTGTTGAGCTATACGACGTTCTGAGTTTTCCGTGTTGAGCTATATGACGTTCTGAGTTTGCTGTGTTGAGCTATATGACGTTCTGAGTTTTCTATGTTGAGCTATACGACGTTCTGGGTTTTCTGTGTTGAGCTATATGACGTTCTGAGTTTTCTGTGTTGAGCGTGGCATTTTCTGTTCCTGCCCTCCTTTTTTTTACCAAATTTATAACTGATCATCAAAAAGAACCCAAGCGAATAAAATCCTTAAAGATACTATTGTTCAAAGGTGAAACACGGAGTTAAAATGAAACACTTATTTGCTACAGTTCAGTGTAACAATTATTCTCAAAATGATGTAAGCACAGAACTACAGTTACAGCTAGACAAAATTCTAAATTCAAGAGAGGACCATTGGTGTGATTTTTTTCGGAAATCGAAGGGGGTTAGGACCCCACCAACACACACACACACACACACTAAATCCGCCGCTGCTACTGTACAAATACATCCCCTTTTCTGTCATTAACGTGTGAACTTAGATGCAGAATTTAGCCAGTATAGTATTTGTCTAATTCTAACTGAATGCTTACAGTGCAATTGCTTACAACCTGTCGTCTCTTTTACAGCAGCGCAGTACTTGCACATGTAGGTCTACGTAGGGGTCACTCATTTCATCATCACTTTATCACCTACCCATTTCTAAATGTATTTTCCTGGTCAGACCTTATGGTCTTATTATACTACTTCTTTATGTTTAGACTCACTTGCAATGCAGTGTGGAGCACAGAAAGGAAACAGGATAACTTTGTGCACATAAGTCACAGAGTCATTCCAAAACTATTATAATTGTAAGTCAAATAAAATACTAAAAAAACTTTACTCATGATAAACAAGATTTTTGTTTAAAAAAAATTAAGTGTGGTGAAGAGGGATCGGCAACGACGCTTTATCTCAAAAACACCATTCATCCGCCGACACACTTAAACAACGAGATATTGGGTAACAGAATTAAATGCGGAACAGGACATGACCCATTTAGACGTAGCATTCGATATGAAAAAAAAAAATTCGACACTACTTCCATAGGCAAATCCAGTACTGTAGCAGGGAACAAGAACTTTTGATCCAAGAAATTTTACTTCATCGGTTTTTCAAAATTCAAAGAAAATTGTTACAGAATGCACTCGGTTGTTTCCTTCGCGGTACATGTATGCGTCTACATCCTTGCTATAAAGACCTCGTTATCCCAGCTTCCTTACAACCAACCCATGACAGTACAGGGTTTCTCACAGCAGCTAATCCAGCTGCAAGGTGCTCTGATACAGCTTCAGGGAAGCGCTGCAGATCATGGAAAAAACATCGCCCAACTCGGACAGGCCTTATCGGCCGTCAAGGAAACAACGGGTGTGGCGACCACGAATTTAAGGTCTCGCCAGGACACGAATGAAGTCAGGCTGGACACTTTGCAGCAAAATTTGACAGAGGTATGTGAAACAAGCTCCCTTGTTGATAATGTTTTTGTTTTTTTGTTTGTTTGTAATTGCTATATATAATTTCTTCGGTGATTCCCGTGTACATGTAGGCCTACTTTAATTAAACATTTGAATAAAGTATATTTACCTATACCTATACTGTAATGTGACTTCACAGTTTAAAAAAAATACTTAACCCTACCACAAGGAAAACTGCATGGCACCGGGCATTTTTTCAACAAAATTGTTGCCATGGCAACTAACATGGAGCTGATTTTTACAAGGTTTCAACTTTGCTGCGAATACAGTACGAGAAATTGTCAGAAATCTCGAGCAAGGTGGAGCAGCTTCAGAGGGCGATACTGGGCGATGACTCAGAGCGGGCTAACCTGTCTGCCATTGTCAGAAAGCTGCAAAGTGACATGCGCAATTTGCCGTCACGAGGTAGGACACACTTACTCCTGGGTGATACTGTGCCCCATACCAACCCAATGGAGCATAAATGCGATAATAGCTATGTGATAGGGCTTACGGGTCACAACTGCCGAACCACTGTGGTGACTTCTCTAACACAATATGATGCCGAGTTTCCTTAGAACAACAAAGTGTTTTATTGTAACATAGTTTGTGAAAATTAGGAAACTATACTCAATTTCCTTAATTCCATGTACCCTATTTACTGTGTTTAGTATTATATATCTATTCCAGACGATCGTGAAAATAATGCCCCTTGGTTTGGCACATTTTTTTAGACGCTCTTTGGGACAAAGCTATACTCACATTTTTACAATTCTTTCTTTTTCTAGTTAATAGAGAAGAATCGTACAAGTATTAGGCCAACAGAATTATTTTTTATTTCTCTTATTTCATTTGTAGCTAGTTTTGTCAACACCGGTTTCTCCAACTCTTGGTACCGTCTTGTCAATGAAGCTAAAACCTGGAATGAAGCGGAGAGATACTGTCAGGAACTACATCCAAACGGTCACCTGGCCATGGTGACATCCGCCAAAGAAAATAGTTTCATTGAAGCTTTGCTAAAGAACCGAGTTTCTGGTAAGAATCATTTCTCAACACTTCCCAAGCTTAGTGTAAGTCTTCTTTATCATATATTTAAGAGATAATCAAACATGATTTAAGAATTGAATTAGAAAATCGCACATCATGGTTCCAATCGCAGAACAAGTTTCAAGAAGTAATTCTCAAGAAGTCCAGCATTATTCAGGTTTGATTTTGCTGACTATTTCACAATTTGGCAAGTCTTCTTCTTCATGTGTTATGATTATAAGGACAAAGTGAGGTAGAACAGTGTCTGTCAGCATTATATATGTATATGGTTATCGTAGGTAGCCGGCCAATGGCCTATCTTGGAGGTCACGACATTGCAGCCGAGGGCCAGTGGAAATGGCAGAACGGTCAGAGCATGTCGTACACCAACTGGGCCCCAAACGAGCCAAACAACTCTGGTTCTAGGGAAGACTGTGCGGAATTTGTACCCGCAACAGGAAAGTGGAACGATATCCGGTGTACGCAGAAGCAGTCGTTCTTGTGTCAGGTGATTTACCCCGAGTGACTCTTGGCGCCATCTGACGTCAATCGTGATGTGACGTCATACGTTTAGTCCGTCAGTCATCCATTGGTTTTGATAGCATGTACAGAAAGGCAGTTTTGCCGGAGTTTGTTTTTTCACTTAAAAGTATTATGTGTAGTAATGTACGTGCATGAGTTCCGTTTACGAGACTAAAATGCCTTAAAGGACAATGGTCATATAAAAATCCATTTCTCGAATTTTGAAGATTCAACACTCAATCTGTACACTAGAGGTATGTTTTAATCGATCCCTGCCATTTAAAAATTATAAAAACAATCTATTAGTAGTAAAAAAGCGTTTTAGTAAACCTCACCTTAATATGCATAAATGAAGCAACAGATCTGGGTCACGCGGTACTGTGACGACAATTGGGATAAAGGTCTATGAGACTCAACTGATGTTTTCTGAAGAATATGTTCCGTTGAAGCCATTCTGACGGTATGAAGCAAATCCTTTAACTTATTAGATACCATTCTAGTCGCTTTCTATTATAATGTAGCGGCCTATACTGTTAAGTTGACACAAAATATATACAGTACAGAGGTGTTTCAAATCGCGAAGTTTGTCTTATTTTTTTTCATGATAGTTCAACATAGTTGTCATGTAAAAAGTATTTCTTCAGAAAGTAATATACAGGACACAAAGTTCAACGAATACATTAGTGTACCGTCATGCATCGCTATAATGTAGTGATGTAGTACGTGATGAAGAAAAAATTTAACTGGTAAAAAAAATGAAAAGGACATGGATATAAGTAGTGTTTCTATGCCGTAAATGTGTTAACACTCAAAACTCTACCGTTAACAGTATGCTCGTTAAGCGTCATGTTTTTAAAAATGAAAAATTAATTTGTATGATCTATGATAACCAATACGAAATAAACATGTTTTCACAATAGAAGTTTATAATAATTAACAATAGCAAAACAGTAAATGCTCGTTTTATTTTTTCTCAAAATTCGAGACATATTGTTTTATTGGCCTACTTATGTTGTCAATTACCCGGATTTTGATGATTATCAAGTGATGTCAAATTTAAATTTAGATTAATCCCCCCCCCCTCCGTATAAACAGCGATGCACGCTATCCCTAGTTTTTCATCAATTTTTTCTTCATTGATTATTTGTAGCCTGAATGTCCTATTTTATGATGTTAGTTATATTATCCTTTTTATGATCATCAATTTTTTACAATGAATATTGTATAGACATCAACTTTTCTAGTAAATCCATTGTAAGGCGAAGTATACACTGAAGCTAGGCCGGTCCTTGTCACCTCATCAAATCCCACTCTCCACAAGAACCAGCCGCCATTTAATTTAAAACGCGAAAGCACCGAGCGCAAGCTTTTCGATTCCATAATTCGCCCATACTCGCCCCATATAATACATTGTAGCCTCTATATGATATCGCTATTCGGGGTTGGTGCAGCGGCCTCTTTAACGTGTAGCTATAAGTTAACATCTGATCAACTCCCAACTAATATCTATTTCTCACCCTGTCAGTACCTAAGAAGAGGTGGATTCACGGCGAGGGATGTGGGGTGGGGTGTGCGGGGGTTGCTCTCCTGTGCACGTTATGATGATATGGCATTGTGTAAAATATTCACATTTAATATTTTAACAAGAGAATATCCCGTAGTCAGTATCGAGGACTCTTCATGCAAGCTGGGAACTGAAATACATGTAACATTTATCATCGACTAAACTGACCTAATTAATTATAAATATATTGCCGTTCCTTGTAACATGTGCGCGTACTCTCACACCGGCTCTCACTCAGCGTACTCTCACTCTCACAACAAGGTCTCTGTTTTTGGATCGAACAGATCAAAGTTGGTGTTTAATTTGAAAATATTGTATCCATTTAACAAAGGTTTGAAAGGAGGTTTGATTAAACCACTGAACTGGAATTTTTCATAAGTTTTGTAATGTTACATAAAGGAATATGAAATTTAAAATTATGTATCGAAGAGCAAAACGATGGGTTTTAATAAAAATAAAAAGTGAGATTAGTAACAAAGAAAGTGTCTGAAGACAAAAAATATATTACGACAGGACAGTTTGCAATCCTTCACCTTCTGTATTACCTGGTCTCGTTTTCAGTATAACTGCGTAAACTTTCTCTTTCTGTGATTATTTCGACAACCAAAACTAACGATTACTTGAAGACCACCCCCAGTTTGGCAAAATACAGGGCTTAACATTTGCTCCTTTCCTCATTTCTCAATAATTCCTGTGAGGATTTACATATTCTTTCATTTATTCTAGTTGATTTTTCATTTTTATTTCATACTCTTCACTAATAATATAGACTCTGAAAATGAGCCCGTATGCTCAGTCATGTTTCCATCGGCGTTAGCTTGTTAGTTGTTTAGAGATGTTTAGACATTGCAAAATATTCCTCACAAATTTTGATGAAAACAACACATAATCATCATGTAAAATTCTCCAGTGACATCGTACAAAGCAAAAATTACGTCCCACTAAATTACAGCATGGGTTTATTCATATAGCTCACCCTACTAGAAAATTAAATTAAATAAAAAAATTAATTTATAAAAATAAGTAACTCCGGTTACCAAATGATAAGTCCACAGCGCACTTCCAATGAATGGACTAAGTACTGTACTCCTATGATTTTTTTGACCCAGAAGAAGAAGAAACGCTGCTTGGAATGAACCCGACCACATCACTGGGGTCAGATGCGTCATTGGTGACATGCCTGACTTTTGGGTGAAGCGAAATGTTTTTTGACGGGGCTTTGATAGCATTTTGTTTAATGTCAATTTCGCGAGAGATTCATTGAAGACTGTGAGATGGGGAAATAAAAGGTTTAAATTTATTATTCGTGGAAAACAGGATTAGTTTTAAAAGCAATTCCTGATGAAAGAGAAAGCAGTGCAATGACTCATATATCAACTTCAAGAACCACCAAACTTAAACAATGAAGTACCAGTTCCCAGAATTAATTGCGAAACAGGACATAGCCTACTTAGATGCAGAATTCAAACTAAAAAGCAAACTCTTCCATTGTCGTTATCTTTACCGACAAATCCAATATTGTTGCAAGAGTCAAGAAATTTTGCGGTACATGCATAAGTTTAGATCCTTAATACAAATCACTAGTTTTCTTGGCTCCCTTGGTTTTAGTATTTGTAGTATTAGTATTTGTTTAATACAAACTGAATGCTTACATTCTGTTGCAATAGATGACATTCTGCTGCCTCTTTTACAGCAGCGCATATATTAAGAAATTAGGTGTCATCAATTTTTGTCATCTTTTTTTTCACACACTCATTTCTAAACGCATTTTCCGAACATACCTTATAGACTAAAAGTACTTCTTGCTGTTTAAAATCGCTTGTAATGAAGTGAAGGAAAACAAAATTTTACTGTGTACAGTTTTATTTTAAGTTATTACTGAACCCATAGTAATTATGTAGCAGCTATGCTAATTGTAAGTCCAATTAAAGATTGAAAAAATACATAATACGTGGAAAACAAGATTTCGGTTACAAAGCAAAATTTTTATGAAAGAGGAACTAGGCAATGACTCATACATCAAGAACAATAATTAACGTCCTTCCAACTTAAACAATGAAGTACCAGTTCCCAGAATTAATTGCGAAACAGGACATAGCCTACTTAGACGAAGAATTCAATATAAAAACCAAAGTGTTCCACTGTCGTTACTTTCACCGACAAATCCAATTTAGCTGTGGTAACTTTGCTTCAAGAAATTTTACCTCATCGGTTATTCAAAATTCATAGACAATTGTTACAGAATGCACGCGGTTATTTCCTTCGTGGTGCATGTATGCGTCTACATCCTTGCTATAAAGGTCTCATCCCAGCTTCCTTACAACCAACCCATGACCGTACAGGGTTTCTCACAGCAGCTAATCCAGCTGCAAGGTGCTCTGATACAGCGTCAGCAAAAGTTGACAGAGGTATGTGAAACAATGATGTTTGTTTGTTATTGCTATATATAATTTCTTAGGTGATGTCCGTGTATATGTACTTTAATTAAACATTTGAAGAAAGTATATTTATAATTACCTATACATGTGTAATGTGACTTCGCAGTTAAAAAAAAAACTTAACCCTACCCCAAGGAAAACTGCATGGCACCGGGCATTTTTTCAAAAAAATTGTTGCCATGGCAACTAAAATGGAATTGATTTTTACAAGTTTTCAGCTTTGGTGCGAAAACAGAACGAGATCTTGTCAGAAATCTGGAGCAAGGTGGAGCAGCTTCCGGATGTTGACCTGCCTGCCATTGTCAGGCAGCTGCAAAGTTTCACGCGCAATTTGCCGTCACGAGGTAGGACACACATCTTTTAAACAGCATTTGTCATGCAATACTCCCGAGGTGGTGTTTGTGTGTGTGAGTGTGCGTGCGTGTGTGCGTATGTGTATGTGTATGTGGGGAATATTAGAGGAGCAATTTTTAGAAAGGACGAGTAACCTATCATTCTTGGCATTGGTGTAAAATTCCAACTGTTAAACCAAGTTTTTTGGGGCTTTTAATGTCTTTGATGTTGAGAGTTTTTAACACATGTACGAACGTACAACGTAAGCTCCGTTTCGGGCATATTGTGCTTCTTTAGTGGAAGTAATATTTTGACGAAAGTGATATATTGGGGAAGTGATTTACCGTTTTTCTTAGTGCGGCCGTTGTTAGCCTGGTTAATTCACTGTAAACAGGGTAAAGAAAAAGAATGAGTATAATTCTTACTTTTTACAAACTATATTAATATAAAGCAACCCGTGATTATTTTAATTAACCAGGTCATACGTTTATTTCAACTTTTTTATGTTAAAAGATTTTTTTATACGTTTAAAGCTACATGTAGGTACCATATGTCTCCGCCTCTGCATTTGTCACACATAAAAAAAAAATAATAAAATGGTCTCCTCCTGCAGCTGGGCGATACTGTGTCTCTATACCAACCTATGGAACATAAATGCAAATGCAATAATGGCTATGTAATAGGGCTTATGGGTCACAAGTTCCAAACCAATGCACAATGTCTTCTTGAACATAATAAACGACCATCACAATATGATGCCGAGTTTGCTTAAAATAATAACAAACTGATTTGTTTTAACATAGTTTGTTAAAAGTAGGAAACTATACTCAGTTTCCTTAATTCCATATACTCTATTTACTGTGTTTAGTATTATATATTTATTCCAGACGATCGTGAAAATAATTGCCCTTGGTTTGGCACATTTTTTAACATTTACAGTAAATTAAAACGCTCTTTGAGATAAAGTTATACTCACATATTTACAATTCTTTCTTTTTTAGTTAATGAAGAAGAATCGTACAAATATTAGGCCAACAGCATTATTTTATTTCTATTATTCAATTTGTAGCTAGTTTTGTCAACACTGGTTTCTCCAACTCTTGGTACCTTCTTGTCAATGAAGCTAAAACCTGGAATGAAGCGGAGAGGTACTGTCAGGAACTACACCCAAACGGTCACCTGGCCATGGTGACGTCCTCCAAAGAAAATAGTTTCATTGTAGCTTTGCTAAAGCAGCAAGTTTCTGGTAAGAAATTATTTCTCAACACCTTCCAAGCTAAGTGTAAGTCTTTTTTATCTATATTTAAGAGATAATCAAACATGCATGACTTAAGAATTGAATAAGAAAATTGCACATCACGGTTCCAATCGCAGAACAAATATCAAGCAGTGCATCTCGGGAAGCACAGCATTATTCAGCTTTGTTTTTGCTGACTATCTCACAATTTGACAATAGTCTTCTTCTTCATGTATTATGATCATAAAGACAAAGTGAGGTAGAACACTGCTTGTCAGTATTACCCGGGTATATATATTTTGTTATCGTAGGTAGCCGGTCTTGGGCCTATCTTGGAGGTCACGACATTAATGTCGAGGGGCAGTGGAAATGGCAGAACGGTCAGAGCATGTCGTACACCAACTGGGACCCAGGCGAGCCAAACAATCGCTGGTCCAGGGAAGACCGTTCGGATATATCATCCGAAACAGGAAAGTGGGACGATGTCTCAGGTACAGAGAAGAAGCCGTTCTTGTGTCAGGTGATTTATCCCGAGTGACTCTTGGCGCCATCTGACGTTAATCGTGATGTGACGCCACGCGTTTAGTCTGTCAGTCATCCATTGGTTTTGATAGTATGTAAAGAAAGGCAGTTTTATCGCAGTTTGTTTTTTCACTAAAATATATTATTTGTGTTAATGTGTGTGAGTTTCGTTCATGAGACTAAAATGCATTTTAATTTTAAAAATTCTGAGAGACCATTCTAGCCGCTTTCTATTATAATGTATACTGCTAAGTTGACACAAAATATATAGGCCTACAGTACAGAGGTGTTTCAAATCGCAAAGTTCATGTCTTATTTTTTTCATGATAAGCAACATAACTGTCTTGTAAAAAGTATTTCTTTAGAAAGTAAAATACAACATGCCACAAAGTTCAACGAATACATTAGTGTACCGTCATGCATCAATATAATGTAGTGATGAAGAAAAATTTTACTGGTAAATAAAAGTGAAAAGGACATGGAATTAAGTAGAGTTTTTATGCTGTAAATTTGCCAACACTAAAAACTCTACCGTAAACAGTATGGTTGTTAAGCGTCATATTTTCAAAAATGAAAAACAAATTTCTATGATATATGATAATCAATACGAAATAAACATTACAATTAAGAATACCAAAGTATTCGTTTTATTTTTCTCAAGATTTAGCACTTATTGTCTTGTTGGCCTACTTATATTGTCAATTACACGGATTTTTATGATGATCAAGTGATGTCAAATTTAAATTTAGATAAGTCCCCCCCCCCCCCCCGTATAATCAACAATGCACACTATCCCTAGTTTTTCATCCCTTTTTTCTTCATTGATTATTTGTAGCCTGAATGTCCTCTTTTATGATGTTAGTTGTTTTATCCTTTTTATGATAATTTTTTTCAATGAATATTGTCTAGGCATTATCTTTTCTAGTAAATCCATTGTAAGGCGAAGTACACTAAAGCTAGGCCGATCCTTCTTGTCACCTCATCAAATCCCACTCTCCACAAGCACCGGCCGCCATTTAATTTAAAACGACACAGCACGCGACTTATTTCGGGGAAATGAAAGAAGATCAGATTTGATGACTGTTGTTTGTCCAACTTTATCAGACACTATCTACTCAAGGATCTTACCAAGAATTTTGGCCACTTATCACGCTACCACGATAAAAAGGTATCTTTACATCATTGCAAAGTCGACAAGATTTGTCCATGGTTTCTCTTCTTCCAAAAAACCGTCAACAATTTCTTGACTAGACTTATTTTGGGCCTAAATAAACAACACTTTTGTAACTTACACTATCATTACTATAATCGGTCCGTGATAAATGGTCCTTGAGTTATGGTCAGTTGTTTGGTCAGTTATTATAACTTTATCCATACGGCACATCTGACTTCCGTGTTTTCGTAGAGGTGGGTGCAGCAGCCTCTTTAACGTGTAGCTATAAGTTAACATCTGATCAACTCCCAACTATATCTATTTCTCACCCTGTCAGTACCTAAGAAGAGGTGGATTCACGGCGAGGGATGTGGGGTGGGGTGGGCGGCGGTTGCTCTCCTGTGCATGTAATGATAATGGCATTGTGTAAAATATTCACATTGAATATTTTAACAAGAAAATATTCCGTAGTCAGTATCGAGGACTCTTCATGCAAGCTGGGAACTGAAATACATGTAACATTTATCATCGACTAAACTGACCAAATTAATTATTTTTAATGCCGTTCCTTGTAACTTGTGCGCGTACTCTCATAGCGGCTTACAGACAGAAGAGGCAAAAAAGACCACCACGAACGATCTAAAGAGAAATTTGTCTCATGAATGATTAAAATCCCACCTGGACTTTTTTTTGGGATCGAACAGATGAAACCAAACTCGGTGTTTAGTTTGAAAATATTGTATCCATTTAACAAAACGATGATGTCCAATATTATGACAGGAGACAACGTTTTTTTTTTTATAAAAGCACTGAACTGAAATTTTTCATAAATTGAATTAAATTAAATTACATAAAAGAATAAGAAACTTAAAATTACGTATCGAAGAGAAAGCGACGGACTTTAATGAAAATAAAAGTGAGATTAGTACAATGTAACAAAGAAGGCGTCTGAAGACAAAAATATATACATTACGACAGGACAGTATGCAATCCTCCATATCACCTGGTCTCGTTTTTCAGTATAACTGCGTAAACTTTCTCTTTCTTCGATAATTTCGACAAAAAACTAACGGTTAGTTGAAGACCACCCCAGTTTGGCAAAATACAGGGCTTAACATTTGTTCCTTTCCTCATTTCTCATTAATTCTGACGAGGATTTACATATTCTTTCATTTATTCTAGTTGATTTTTCATTTTTATTTCATACTCTTCATTAACACTATAGACTCTGAAAATGAGCCCGTATGCTCAGTCATGTTTTCATCGGCGTTAGCTTATTAGTTGTTCAGACATATTTAGATATTGCAAAATATTCCTCACAAATTTTGATGAAAATTTTTATGATAGCCAATTATTCAGAAAAGAAAAAAAAAAAAAAGGGTCACAATTTCATATGAATCCGGATGACCTTATGTATATCAGACGGTTGCTTTCTGCTTTTGTGGAGGTCCGCACTATTGGAACATCTTATTCGGAACTTGTTACAGCAACCTTAACCAACAATTATAGATCATAGCATATTATCACATCTTATTATGACATTAGTTAAATTAAAAAAACACACCCAGTACGATGACTACAAAATCAGTCACCCCATGGAGATAAATTCAGCGTTAAAACTTTTATATAAATGACCATTGGTTAGTCCACATATGATTACAGCACGTTCTTCATTGCGATAAGGAATTTCGATTTATTTTTAGAAGCAGGGTTAGAAGCGCCCGGAAGCAAAACTTTCGGCGACATCGCTACCGCCCTGTTTAACGAAGGACCGGTCAGCCTTAGTCACGGATTGTCTGTGACCCCTTGATTCTCTTCATAAAGGTATCGTTTGACAAACATGTCTTTATCAAGATTAAGTAACGGCACGCGGGTCAGTTCTTAGATTCACCTACGTCACGAGATGAGGGCTATTTCCTCGACCGCTGATGTATTTAAGTCACCGGTGGATGGATAACAGCTCAATTCAGCTTTTATCGCCATCAAGTGATATCATCATTTGTGTTATTTGTCAAAGGATAGGTATTTTAAACTCTTTTTCTGGTTGTTCCATTAAATCTACCGAAAGCAGCAAGATGGTGTGGATCTCCAGTAAAGTTCTCATCGTGCTGTTTGTTCTTCTCTTTCAAAACTCGTCAGCAGTTGTAGGTATATCTGCACTTTGAAAATGAAGCAACACTTTGATTCATTATGATTAAAAAATGATATAAATTGAAGAATGATAATTGTGAATATAAAGATCATATTTAGATCTAATATTTGAAGGCATTATCAGTTTAAGTATTAAAAGAATGGTGCAACATGTCGATAACAATGTTTCTAGCAGCATGAACTGTATGTAGTTTATGACAATTTTTAGTTTACATCTCAACGTGTGGCAGCGCAGAAGATATTATAGAATTACAGTCGTAATGTATCACTCTTTTATTGTTTTTTTCATTATAGATGCAAGGCAAAACGTGTGAGGTAAGTCATATTTTTTCTTAACCAGATGCCAATAGTGCAATACAGATTAAATTTAATAACGGACGTTAACATAAAAATGTCTATTCAAAAATTGCTTCACATTACTTTAGCTTCCCCACAACGTTTGTATACCTCTGATACGGTCATCTTCTTCTGCCAAATGAAAGCAGTGTAATGTTTAACCTGCTCATATCATGTACTCGTGAATTTATAGGACAAAATGCAACCTGCTTCTCTTTGACCGCATTCACAATCAAAATATGGCCGACCCACATGAAAGCTTGCTGATTAACCCGCGCAGGGAATCTTTGTAGTGTACCTTGCGGTAAGCTTTCAAGTGGATCGCTCATATTCGATCTGCGATCTGTTAGTCCGGGGGTTCTGAATGCGGCCTTCATTAACATATTTGAATGCATCGCTTTGACCGGGAGACTTGTCAAAAAAAAAATAAAAATAAATAAATAAATAAATAAATAAATAAATAAATAAAAAAATGAAAAAATAAACCTTACAAGATGACATTCAGAGGGAAAGGCTTTTTTATTTATTCTTTAAATGTCGTGGCGTCCAAACCTTATGTATACTGTATATGAAATAAAACTTACCCAAGTCCCAAATTAAGGTGCCCCCGAGACAAACAAAATAGCACTACAACAACATTGTTGTAGGCGCAACAATGGAACTTCTTCCTGGTCACCTGTTTATTGGTTAATTGCCGAGTGCATGCACTGGACCATGTCGTGGACGACACCATCGCATATTTGTGGGATATCCCAGTGATGCTATGTGTGCGGTCTCGATCGTCACGACCGATTTTCCGCATAGCACACATTTATTTTTTGTACTGGAGGAAATAAACACTATTTCCTCGGGGAAATTAACCTGTGTTTAAATTATTTAAAAGTGGAATCAGTGTATCCACATTGACAATTTTTGAAATCATTAACAAGGAAAAGGTCAATTTTAATGGTATTTGCTTTTAACATTTACAAAGGCATGATTTATAATCGTTACCAATCAAATGTCCAGAAAGAAATGGCTTTTGATGATGTCAGTTTAATCAATATTGTATTATTCTAACAGGATATAAGTTGTCCAGATGGCTCAGTGTGTCGCCAGTATACCACAGCGTGTGTCACTGCCCCCTGTCCACAGTCTGAACCTGAGTGTGTCGGTGAGTTTTTTTATGCCTTTTATATTTGTGGTAATGATTGTTTTATATCAAAAATTGAATAAAATATGCAGAGTTGGGTCAGTATATAATATGCTTGTGTTTCTCATCGACATTCGTAGCGAATGTTCAATTGATTGGATTTCGGCGGAAAAATACAATAAAGAGAACTTTCCGGTACATGCTGCAATATAAACCATACATGTACAACTCCAAATATTTTGGAAATGTATTGAAGTCGCACTTCCTAGATGCTCCAGTTGGTTCCATCTGCTGCCAGTGAAAGCGACTTAAAAAATTAAAATCAATAATATCTTATTTTTCAGTCCAAGCCTCAGGCAAGCCACAAGTAGGCATCGAAGAAACTCCAAAAGGTAGATATATCCTTAAACACGTTTGGTGTTGATCACATGATGATATATCGTACGGCACCTTTAATTGTATTTATGGAAGCTCCATTTTTCTATTTTGAGTTTGCATTTTTAGTATTAAGTAAATATGCTATAAATCAGTAAATATACACGCAAAGTTTAGACATAGTAGGTGCTTATTTTTCCGTTGGTTATTCTTGAAGGTGCCTACCATACAATATACGGTTCGTCATCTGCACTTCAGATAGAGTTAGGGCGAGTTAATTGTGGCTTTATACTTTTTTACTCACTGACGTTCAATTCTCGTTATTTTAGATGTGTGCAGTGAGCCTAAGGTTATAGGCAGGTGCAGGATGTCCATCCCAAGGTTTTATTTCAATGCCGAAACAAATGCCTGTGAGTCGTTTACATATGGCGGCTGCGACGCAAACGGAAACAACTTCCTGACGCTTGAAGATTGCCAGAACGCTTGCCCGGGTTCGCCTGCGGTGGCTGTCCAACAGATACAACAGAGAGAGGCCACTTCTTGCAAGGTGAGATTTAATTTTATTTACTTACCTATTATTCCATCTCAACGATTGACACATACAAATATCTACTTGATGGGGTCACTTTTTATCATCGGACATTACACAAAATGTGACTTTCACGTCGTTATATAGGCTAATTTGAAGAAAGCCGTACATGTACCTATACCTTTAGCAAGACACACCATTTTGGCGTTTGCATAAGGAGCTCAGTTTTGATCCTCACGATCCATTCATTTGTTATTTTTTCATCAATAAACAGTAGTGTCATTTAAAAACGGTGATAACTTCAAGTATCATTTCATATATTAGGATATGGAGTGCCCGGCCGGTACCCAATGCCAACAGGAGACAGCAGTTTGCGTCACCAGTCCTTGTCCTCAGCCTAAACCACTATGTGTTGGTAGGTTCTAAATTCACTCGTCATAAACTATTTTATACAGAGTTGTTGTTTAAGAACAAACTTTGGTGGTTGAATTTTTGAGCTGGGCCAAGCAAATTGAAATATTGTAGGGAATTCTTTAGTATCATACAATTAAAGGCACTGTGTATGCACGGTGTATGCACGTTTTGTTTCATTCTGTTCTGCTTGATTTTGTAACCATATTCAAAGTACATGTCCATCTAATGGACAGTGGTATTTGAAATGCCCAACACTAAATAGTAAATTACACCTTCTCTTTCTGTTAGCTATACCGTCAAGTGGAGGTGAAGTAGGAAGTTTATTGTGTTAGTTTATTGTTATAATCATCTGATTTTATAAATTTCACGTCAAATGACGGTTTACCATTTTCTGCAAAGCACTCTGGTGTGTGCATTCCTTAACTTACAAAATTCAAATCGATATAAAATATTATAGGCTATGGTGAAAATTTCAATTCTTAATCATAAACTCGGTGGACATTATTTTAATACAATGAGAATTGCAACATTCCAAATGGCATTTTATTCTGTTTCAGAGAGTTTTGCTCTAAATGAGTGAATAGATAGCCAATTGCTAAAAACCAGTGAAGCTGCTTTTTGAATAAAAAATAAACAGTGTAAAACTAGAATTCAAGACGGCTGAGATTTTTGCCCTGAGACTGACCATAAACTCATGCTCAAACAGAATAAATTTCAGTTTTAAAATTTTATTATAACTGATTATTTTTGTCTATTTTCAGACGTTTGTCGCGAGCCAAAAGTTGTGGGCCATTGTCGAGGCTATTATACAAAATATTATTTCAACTCGGAGTCAAACACGTGTGAGGAATTCATCTACGGCGGTTGTGGAGGAAACGGGAACAATTTTGGATCACTTCAGGACTGTCAAAGCGCATGCGCAAGGTCATCTGGGGAGGTCACTCAGCAGAGCCAACAGGCGGATTGTAAGTATTTATTTTATCTATTTTCATTTTCACGGTGTTAGGTGTCACTGCAAAGAGACAAGAGTTCGATGGAAGGGGAAGGATGGGGCCCTATTTATTTTTATTTGTTCGAATATGTCACAAATTTTATTTGGCTAATTTTCACCTCACTGTAACAATTATTAAAATTATTTCTTGGTTATGCGTCCAGACAGTTTCATTGCACACCTTCACTTGATTCCAATTTTGTACTTCACATATTTCTAAGCGAATTCAATCTTTCAGCATCTTGTCCAGTTCCCAGACAAGTCTTTAGACTGTGCGGCTCCCCGTGTCCGCCCACGTGCTCCAACCCCAACCCGGTGTGTATGATGGTGTGTACGCTAGGGTGTGAATGCCCGCGCAGCGCCCCAGTGCTTCACGAGGGGAGGTGTATCGCGGCCGAGGAGTGCCCACAAACAGGTGAAATACACTTAAAACGTTATGAGGTGTCAGTCGCTATATATAGAATCAAACGGTGTGTTTCAGATATCGGTGTAGTTTTTATTGTCTATTAGCGCCACTAATTGGAAAGATTTCGAACGAAAGTTATCACGTAGGCTTAACAGTGCATATATCAGCTAGTTTTACAATTTTTAAGTATTTAATTTGATTAAAATTATCAAAACATGTCAACCATCACATGTGTGCTGAGTAGAACCTTACTAACCTTATGACTAAATGTTAAACATGTCAGAATATATGACGCAGTGGTCATTTGAGTTAATATTTTTTTCATTGCAGGTACAAAACCATCGAGTCTTGCCTTCTTATTCCGCTGCTTCAACAGAGAGTTTTACACCGATCCATTGACCGGCAGAATAACCTGCTAACATATCACGATATCATTTTATATCTAAACAAATATTGTTCATTGAGCTACATCCCAAAGCACAGTCATCTACATCTCCCATATGAAAAGTTCTGACTTTTTGACTTATTGCAACGTACATTTTCCTTATTGTGTAATTTGTAAGTGAGAGCAGCTGCAACTTTACCGGTACGGCCTGCAAGTGTTAAGACGCATATTTGTATATGTATTCTTTGCTATAGTTCTGTATATGTATATAGATACATATATTCTATATTCCATAATTTTTTATGCGTCAGTATACCAGTACATACATCCACTGCACGTGTTTACTTGTAGTTACTGTACGAAACGTGTTGTTCTTCTACTTAAGTTTAGTCACATCTTTTTAGAAATCAGTGGGAGATATGGCTTCAAAACTAATAGTTCAGTACCTTAGACGAAAACAGAAATCTCTGGTATTTATTGGGAATAAGAAATAACGATTGTATTATAAGGAAATGAATGTTTATAGAAGAAGAAATATAGACATGTACATGTATGTAGTTTTTTGTGTTGTATACCGTTGTTTTGTTTTATTGTAAATCATTTAACCTTGTAATAAAATAAATATTGTCAAAAGAATGGGCTGTTTTTTAGCAATCTCCGCAGAAGTGTTGAACAGTTTCACTATTAGCTATGTGTTTGAAATGACCAAAAGAGTTTCTTATGTCAATAGCTATAGTAAAATCTCCGATGTTTACCACCCAACATTTCATCTGAGCACTGACATTCAGATTCCTTTCCCTCACAAAGTCTATATAATTTTCTAGAGCTATTTACAATAGGAACTCTATTGGCCATTTCCGCATAAGTGATTGTTCGTTGTCTATTTAATAGAAATAATAATATGTATTAAGGAATGCCAATGACCACATAATATATCAAGATGTTAGATTAGCTACTGGGTATAGGCCTCGATACTGTGCAATAATGAAATGGCGTCTAAGTGGTATGCGCGTCTGCGATCAGTGTAACTACATACCATGGGGTGAAAAAGTTCAGGGCATCTTTCAAGGATTAACTTGGGCACAGTGTGAATGCCACGATTATACTCTCATAATTAGCAGTATGCAAATAAGCAATATTTTGAGCTTTTAACATACATGCATGTAAATCATTTATCTATCAGTACATGTAGTCGATTATATATATATATATATATATATATATATATATATATATATATATATATATATATATATATATATATCATTAGAAAAGAAGAAGAATTGCGTTGACCTGAAAGTAAGAAGTAAATCTTTTTAGTCTTTTGATTACTGATTACAAGAACAGTAATAACAGCAATGCCTTCTGTGATGAAACAACAGCCACAGCACCCAGTACAAGTATTTTTCACATCCACTAAAGTGTTCCAACAGCTCTATAAAACGTTCAGTTACTTTACACCTGCAGGTCTAGGATGTTGCCAGGAATTGCGTGCACAAAGCATATGTGTGTAGCGATTTTGGTTTCTGCCATTGCTTTGAATTTGTCGATCATTAAATGAATTATGTATATGTATAATAGGCGTATGTGTTTACTTAAAATAACAAATAAACAGTTGTACAGAATGTAATGATTTTTGGTTTGTAAAGTAAAGTAAAGTAAAGTAAAGTAAAGTAAAAAAGGAAATCAAATATAAACAGCTATGCAGAATGTAATGGTTTTTGTAAAGTAAAGTAAACTAAAGTAAAGTAAATCTTGAAGAAATTATCATTAACTGAGACTTAGCTATCAAACTACAGCACAGACTACATACCATGCCTATCATCGTTTATGACTCGTATGAAATAAGTCACACATACATTGTCTCAAGTCTGGTCCGGTCAATTGGACAGGGGTGGCCGCTTCATAGACCCAAGACACGCTAACTGGGGTATATATGTCCCAGCGCTAACTGGACTCTAGTTTGAAACAGACAGAGATAGATAAATAAATAGAGAGAGATAGAGAGATTTGAAAATGGACATGCCAGCAGCTGTTGTTGTTTTTTCGATGTTTTGTTTGGTTGGCTTAGCTACGGTAAGGCTATTCAATTTGATTGGCTTTTGTTTTTTGTATAACGAAGTTTGGAATTTGATTTCTTAGTAGTTGCACAGCAGTAACTTTATATAGCACTGATTGAAATTAGAAATATTTGAAAAAAAAAAACTGATAACTTGCATGTCAAAAAGTAAAAAGAGAGGGTAACTTAACACATGATCTAAAATTATTTCTGCAGAACATGCTTTATGCACGTGAGAAAGTATATTTCATTCAGTCTATAACTATATATTCAAAAATCTGTTTGTATTTTATAGGCACAGCAAGTTGGAGGGCCATGCCTGTCTGTAAGTAGAAAAAAGTTATGGTTGAATCTAAAGATTCCATAGAAAATTTATTATTGCGCTGTATGATTAATCATCCACGTACTTTGTGATGACTACATCATAGAGTTGCCCTACGTGAAGTGAATTCATACCATTTGCAAATGCTGGTGCATGTACAACGACATAGACCATTAATCGTTTTCACGTTGAACGAATACAGTTTAATGTAACAATCTTTTAGATGGTTTGAATGTCTACATTCATTAGAGAAAGCGTGCTGGAAAATGTGAAAAATATTTGTTTTTATAGTATAAGGACAATTAAATACTTCCCTCAGTTATAAAAAACATTATTTGCCAATGACAATTAAAATAGTTCTTTATTTGTAAGCATAATATCTATTATAAAAATCTTGTTATGCTGCTTTCTGTCAGTTAAAAATAAAATATACCATTTTCAGAAAAGCTGAACTTTTTTGCAAACGTCTTTTCAAAGCATGGCTTATTTGTTCTGGTCGCTGCAGTTTTCCACATGAAGGAAAAACCTGGAAGCACTTGTCAAATAAATGATGTCTTTTTTCATTCACTAAAAAATGGCTTGAATCAAGTTACATAATAGCTGTCAATAAAAATTTTGAATTGGTTTGGTTCAGGAATCCCACCCCACACCTTCAGTGTCCATTTATCTCATCGTAGTCCTAACCACTCCTTAATGACTCCTTTCTCTCTCTATTACACTTTGACCACCATTGCCGACCACGCCCCCTTGTTTACTTCCTTATTTATTTCATGAGAACTAGGCCGAAAACAACCATTAAGCGCGGGACATTATTTATCACTGGTTATAAGCTGGAGTTTCCCACGTCCACACTCACTCATCAAGACATTGATTATTTTACCTTGTTGTCTCTGCTGGGGAAAGCTTTCATGTTTTATGTAGTAATAATCTTTTCAGTTGGTCCCTTTTCATCGATTGACTTAAGACCGAAAGTGGGTGTCATTTTAAAGCCCAATTTTATATTAGTCGGCTCAACTCAAGATATATCAGTAGTGGCCAAAATACACTTGTCTTATAAAAGAAAGGCGTCCCTGTGGCTAATGTTTTAAACCAATTGTTGCTTTATGTTAATGCACTACTGGAAGTGTATTCTAAATTGAATTAGATCACCATTTACTGTCTAAATGATAAGACCTCAAGGTCTGTGTCTAATGATATTTTGAGAAACTGACCCTGCACGTTAAAAATCAACAGCCGTTGTCTTGCGTGCTTCACCCATATAATGGCGCTCCCCAGTCCGTCTATAATCATATGCTGCTACCACAATGGTCACGATACTTCACCAGTTAATATTACGGTGCCGGATTCCAGGTTAAATGCTATCAGAAATATCTTGTCGCTAAATACTAAATGTATCTAAACGAGGGCCAGTGGAGACGCCAATACCTACTGTCGTATGTTATGATATTCCATTGTTCCTTAATGTCGGCGTCTTGGGTGATTTTGGTTTGTTTACCAGTAATTTGAGATGAATATCTACAGGAATGGCAAAGGAGCGTCTATCATGATTTTAAAAGAGGGAGTTTTTGAACTGAAGCCAAGCGACGTTTATGATTCATGCCTTGGTATCCTTGATAACAGATGGGAATCTAACTACACGCGAAACATGGTGCAGCACAATTTCAGATCAGGACAACTAACACATTTAGGTTGAGACGACCGCTCTCTAGGACCTAGTGTATAACTGCAAACACACTGGAAACCTTGTTGTACATGTACAGTATATTCTCATCGCTCTGACCTTGCGTTTAGTCATTTTGTTAAATACAAGCTCCAATTGTTAGGCCAATGCTTTAACCCAATTTTAAACTGTAATACATTTTAACACTAACTTCTCAAGAATGGATGGAAATCGCAAGGCAACGGGGTTAATATTCACGAATGATGCATTTATAGACTTAATAAGAATACTCATTTTGTAATTTTCATTTTTTTAAAATGAAGATAATAATTTTTAAAGTTTGACTTTTGTACTTGAATTATATCAAGTTCTCTCGACATTAAGTTCATATCCATTTCATTATACAGTACAGTATGTTTCGTGAAGCTCCTGTACCTGTATTTATATATGAACATTACACATTATTTCCGCTTCAGAACAATCCTTGTGGTCCGGGCACAAGATGTGTACAGGACACAATATTCTGCGTCCGGGCACCTTGCCCCCAGCCTGCGCCTAGGTGTGTCCCTGACGGTGAGTACAGTGACGCTCATATTTATAGGCGCGATTTTTAGAAATACACGCGGTACATGTAGTCTTAGCTGCTCAAAACAGCAACATGTATGGTTACCGACCTATACAGACGTACAGGTACTTATGCATGTACATACGCGGTACATATACACTGCACACACATACATGTATACACACATATGAGCACATTCGTACTTATAAAAGTATAAATATAAAATATTTTTATAACATATAAAAGTATCAATAACTAACTTTAAAATGATTGCTTGTTCGTTATACATGAAAATACAATTTCAACTGCCAAAATCATCATTACATCTTATACCATCTATTACATATACAGGATTGGGGCAAACCTCAAACCAAGTATGTACATTGGGAAAGGATGTCGGTCCCTGCCGAGCCAAATTAGATCGCTTCCACTACAACGCCAACGCTGGACGGTGTGAGCAGTTTGACTATGGTGGCTGTCGTGGCAACGGGAATAATTTCAGATCTCGCGCAGAGTGCGAGAACACGTGCATGGTTCCGAGAATTGGCGGTCAGACTCGCGTGCAGACCACGGATCCTCTCCGTAAGTCTTTTTTTTCTTAAAGGAATTGTGATTTATTTGTCGATTTTTTTTCACAAGAAAACAAATTGTGTACCATCAGACATAAGCATATTAAACATGATTCCAGTGGAGCATTTTCGAGGATCCCCAGGAAATTTGCATTTGGTATCCAGCACCGAAGGCTGTAAGGGGGAGGGACAAGTGGGGACTGCCCAATTCCTTGAGATTATTAATTAACTTTTGGGGATCTTTAAAAGGTGTTTACCTTTTCCTACATCAACGTAACTAGCTGCCCCAAGCATCTTTGTGAGCCTACAGTCAATGTATCTTATACATTTATTATCAAACTTCCTTTTTCGATACCTTCGAATGGAAACGCATTTGCGTAAAACTGGCGTCACAGCTAACACATTTGGATGTTTCACTTTGCGATGTTTCGGCACACATTTCTTCTCTCTCATGTATCAAATGATCGCTAAGTGGCATCTGTTTCAAAAGATAAAGATGAATTAGACGAAATATTGGAATCGTGTTCCAGAAGCTTTGGCCGTTTTTTGACAGGCATTGGTCATAGTAAATGCTGCGATCACAGTATGGTACATGTATAAAAGTTGATAGTTGATATAAAGGTCGATTAAGGTCCTGCAGCACAGGAAGAACCTTGTTATTTTTGTAGGAATGGACACAAAAAGACTTCTATTAAAACAAACTCTTAAAAATATGTTGCGGCATGAGGCACTGCTGGTATGTAGTATTATATAGTACGCACCGACCGAATATCCGATATCAGCTTTAATTTTTTTTCAAAATACCATTTGTTCATTTCCAGCCCCTAGAAATCCTCTGCAAAGACCAAGAAGACCTCCTGGACCATCTCAAGGTAATCACCTCAGGTTACTTTCAATAATTTTATTTTCACGTGTAAATAATGTGTTTTACACTGATCTCATTTTTACAAGTAATTTGAGGTGTAGAAAGTTACATGTACCTTCTCACTGAGGAAGGCTTTAGAGCAACACCAAAGTCGAAATGTTTTACACAAATTAAGTATTTTTACTTCTCAAATGACCTGTTTTATATTTATGAAGGGTAAAAAAATGAAATTTGTTCGTAAAATTCAAGCCACTGTGTCCGAATGTAATTGTACAGTATGTCGGAGGCTTCAACAGTAGCTCACCACCGTGTTTCACCATTATTCACGTTTTGCAAACAATCGAACCTTAAAATGGTGTCTTCAAATCAAAGGAGGCAAAGAATTTTGTCACAGCCCTCTTTCACTTTTTGTTGAAAATCACTTATGAAATGTGTGTGTTGTGCGGAAACATATTTCACACACAGATTTTATACGCTGTTTGTAAGCTTTTATTATATGCCCCGTTTTACTGCGTCAAGACGAATTTAGTTTTTATGATACACTGACTGTCCTTTTTCCGTTCTCCATAATTTCAGTCTGCCCAGACGGCCTTGTATTCTCCAACTGCGGACTGACGTGCACTCGCACGTGCTCTAACCCCTCCCCACGCTGTGTGACAACGTGCAAGCCCGGGTGCATGTGCCCGATGGAAAGACCGTTTTTTGAAAACGGAAGGTGTGTGACACGGAACGAGTGCCGTCTTTTAGGTGAGTTCCCACAAGGACAACAGTGCTCAGGGACTGGTTTTACAAAATAGCCTGAACTCCAAAATTGGCCTTAGCATTTTATAGCCCAAAGTTTGGTCGGTTCAAATTAAATTCACACCAAGGGTTGTTGATATGTAAATATAAAGTAAATATTGCTCTGAAACATTAACCATGTCTCTCCAGTTATAAACCAGGTAAAGCGTTTCATTCATTGCTCTACTGCCGATTTATGTTGGGTGCATGAAAGTAGACTTAAACTTTGGTCTGAAAGTTCAGGACAATCTTTGGGCTGTAGCTCTTATGTAAAACGGGTCGAAGATTAATGTTGACGGGGTGCAATCAGGAGAAAATTGTGCATTTCCTCTCCTGCGATACAAATACCTAACATAAATCAGGTTTTGTCTTAGGTATTGTTGTTTTGATTCAGTCAAGCTGACGCAAATATCTACTGTCGTGTCGTGGTCGTGACGCCTAGTGAACTTAGGCTCTGGTGGATTTATGGGAATGTATTACCCTTTAAGGTGCAAAAAGTGAACAGAAGCACACGTCTTTTCACGTGTAGGGTAACCGCAGATATCTACGTGTATGTGTAAGTGCAGGCAAACCTTTAGTGTGGATCATATTAGGTCGAGTGTTCGCATGAGAGCACGAATATGCACGCATCCACACGTGTACTCCAGCGTGTTCGTCTTTACACGCCAAAGTAGGCGTTCGCGACTAATATCTGTTTTGGTTAATACTAGTAAACTATATTTCATACAATTTGTACAATTGTATTTGCTTTAATTTCAGCTACAAGAGTGGGTCTTCCCGTCAGAAACCCAAATGTTCCATGCCGCTTTGATTCTTTCTCCGGTAGACTAGTTTGTTGAACAAACTTGACAAAGTAAAAAAAAAAAATTGGGATAATTGTAAGAAAAACGCTGCATAAATCCCACTGTAACCCCAATATTATCTATTTAAAGCTAAGCATTAGAGAAATGACAATTATTATTGAAGGCCTTTTCCAGTCAATTATTTTGTGTGCCCTCCCACAAATAAAATAATGGTTCAGTTATTTAGAGCGAAGTTAGTATGACAACAGGCTGATTTTACTCACTACGTCAAGAAAGCTGCTTAAAGACACGTCTCCAGAGACTCCATTTCCAGACCCATGTATTAAATAACAAATCGTGCCTAGAAAGTGAACTTCCTATGGAGGTTAAAAGCTTCGTGGGCTTGAGCCTGATATACCGTAGGCGATACGTGAAAGGTGCATTATCTTGTTTTCCAATCCTGAGGTAGTTTTGATGTCAACACAATGCATCATCGCACTTGTCATATGGTAGCTATGAGAGTACAGGAACGTTATGCGAATAATTAATGGCTCTCGTCGGCACACAGTCCTGGTTGTAGTAGCGTGTGCGACGGTTTTTTTTCACGGATTTAATTGGAGTATGCAGGAAGTGGTTTTGTTAGCAAATCACAGATGCAAAAGAAGCATTGGTGTTGTTTTCGCTACTTTGAAACCCAAGAAGACATCATAGATCACAGCGTAAGTTAAAGACAAACTGGATGTGTTCCTGAAAGTACAACTGTTTGTTGATGCTAAAAACATTATCTTTTTACTATCGATATTATCATTCCATGTGGATAATAAAATTGTTTACTGCAGCGAAGATGTGTTCTCGTCTTTTGAGTGAACAGGAAGTTTCATCGATCAATTACACCAACAATTCGTTATTTACATTCATTTTTTATTCAAAATAAGTCTTTTTTCTAAATATCTTTTAAACCTAGATATATACTTCACCCATACTAAAGGTATAACTCACTGTAAACAATTCAATACGAAAACCATTAAGAAGTCTACACTTTCACTAAACGAAATCGCAGATTGAAGAATTCGCCCATTCCTTACACTAACAAAACCATGCATGCAAATAGATACCTGGGATCGATTAGGCAAAATGCAATAATAAAATGTACATTAAAAACAAATTCCCGGTTTAATGGATAAAGATTCAAAAAGGAGGGGATGGCATGAGACCAAGAGCTCCCAACAGGAGATAACAACTGATCTTGACCTTTACATGAACTAAATTAACAGCCCATGAGAGGTTACCCTCTACCACAGGCCCCTTGAGAGGCTACCCTCTACCACAGGGCCCCCTAAGAGGCTACCTTCTACCACAGGCGTGAGAGATTACTCTTTACCAGATTAGCCAGAGAAAAATATCCGTGAATATCTAATGGAATATAAACTCTGTGGCTCTGGTAGAGAGTGGAGAGAGGCACCTGGCTTACGTATAGTTTGTGTTTCTGGGATAACATTTAACCCGGTCGCTTTTTTCTCCCGGACTTATGTGACAAAAACGAGGATCATTGTACTTCTGAGTGGTGAAATGTTTTTCCTGCAAGCCTGATATACACACATAGGCGTCGTTCGCTTATCACTTTCCATCACAAAGGCCATTCCCTTACGACACTGGTGTTTAAACAAGATGCGCGAACCCCTTCACATGTGCAGATGTAAAGGGTATCGGAAACCTTGCCAGTGTCTGGAATAATTGTGTACCGTTAACACATGCGAATTATCAGGCACCATTAAGATTTCCACAATTTTACGGATTATGAACTGCTTTAAATTCCAATGCACTATTAACATTAAACATGCCATAATTGTTATTGTGTAGACTAAAGGTAAACACTATTGTTATTTTCACTATTAGTTCTCGCACAGTGTCGATTTACAAAATATGAAATTCACGAGAACTTTTTTCTGGCGACATTAACATTTTATTATTATTCTCGCTTCATTTAAGAGATCAGTGATGATTTCTTAAAAACAAATGCTGGTTTGGCTATCACGGACCAACAAATAATTCATGTGGCTTAATATATTTTGGAATTATCCACAACTACCAACATAGAAATCGATCAATAATAATAATGATAATAATAATAATAATAATAATAATAAGACAAAATATTTGAACAAAACTTATTTAAGTACAGACATATAACAACAACAATAAATCTTTTTAAGACAACTTTAAACTGTGTCGGATTCCCCAATTTGTGGCACCGGTGAATAGTCAGTGGAGGCAAGATAGCTGACCATTTTGTACACCTCCTCGCTGTTACCAAGAGCCCTGGACACGATACTGGGCTCTTCTCTCGACAATGGCGACTCCGACAGCTTTCGTTCTATTGTTGACGCGCTGGGTTTCCTCTTCAAAAAGACCGACATCGCTTCTCGTCGAAAGTGCGTCCCGCTGACGCAGTAACAGATGAAGTTCGTGGCATAGTTTGTGGCCGTAACAACACCCAGTATGCTGTATATCATATTTTTTCTTGCCTTGAGGTGCTGTTCGTCGTCCACAGACTGAGTTGTTGGGTCTTCGTATTCAATGATAAGGTATATGGCGGTGGGACTAGTGAAAATGAAGAACGATATACTAATAGCTATGAGCATGAGAGCTAGAGAAACCGTTGTCCTGTTTGTTTTATTGGTCATACAGTGGTGGCGCTTAAAATTCAATAACTTCCGCTGAGCCACCACTTTTCTTAAGTTTGCGATTATAAAATAGTTGCAAATGAGCATTATCATTAGTGGGATTATGTTCCATACTAAGAGGTCCACCCACGGACGCACCTTTGTATTGAAAGCGTATAACCCTGCGTCTGTGTTCAGCTCACAGTGGCCAATGAGAGTGGTCCCATTAATGGAACTTTCAAAGGAATCTCCAAAGCTCCAAAACACGTGAAAGTTGACGGCAAAAGTTAAGAACGTCAAAAAGAGCAAAACGATTCTGTTTCTTCTGCGGGTGGTTATTTGTCTCTTTCTGAGCGGCTGACACACAGCAATGGCCCTGTCTATCGCGATGGCAGCGATGATCCATGCGCTCAGGTCCATAAAACTCCACAAAAGAAAAATATGCCATCGACACGTCCACTGTGACACTTTCCGGATGTCAAAATCTACGTAAGCACGGGTGGTGTGTCTTGGGATATTCAAAATAAGGATCGTCAAATCCACAGCGGAAAGAGCAACGAAGTACATACTCCCCTGTGTATCACGCAGCGTAGGGCGTAGCATAACTGCAATCGTTAGGGCATTACCCAAGACGCCTACAAAAGCGATAACCGGTCGAACGTACATTTGAATAGCATCTGCTACTCTTATCTCCATGAACTGAGAGGAGGGAAGCGTGTCAAAGGCGGTGGGATCGAACATATTCTTTTCAGAACTCCGGTCCACGCCCTGTACATCAAGAGATATAATGGAATTATTCTGACCGGTTTGGCTGAAGTTCTTGTGCGGAAGGCCTTTAGGATGTGAATAGTTATGGACCCCTTTCGTGTTCGTTCGGTTGTCAGGAAGGCTTTGACGCGAGGAAATTTGATGTCGATATGGGGTCCCAGTTCCGCGTTCCTCGGGAAGTGCTCTCTTTGATTGAAATGGTTTTTTCAAGTCTTTTTCTCCTTGGCGGAAGTCAATATGTCTGTTGGCAATAGCATCAGCATTCTCTCGGTCCATATAATTGGATGTCACATCTAGAGAACAAAAAAGGAAATATAAGTTAAACACAATGGAACATGGACAATCTTTGAAGCAATTCACCTGAAATGATGTACTTGGAGTCTACCCTGGTGATTTGGTTTATACCCTAGTACATACTCCCTAGTCTTAATCTCCCTGTGAAAATCAGTGAGAGAACCTCAGAGATGTTTTATTCTCAATCGAGATGCCCAAGCTTATAAGTCTTGATTTGAGTGTCGACATAAGTATTCTCAAGTTTCGCATTTAATGAAGAAACCAAATCACGGCCTATTATGTGAACTGTCTGCCAGTTAGCTGTGTAATAGTCTAGATGAATGGACTTCCGGAGAGCTTACTTCCAGGCTTCAACGGATAATAAAAAGAAATGAATCTCGACTCTTTCATTTTTTTTTTTTGAAATAACACATCTGTACGTTTAACAGGACATTTCACTATAGCTATCTGCCCCCCCCCTCCCCCCGGCGCTAATTTCTCCCCGTATTCCGAATCTCGCTTTGCATCACGGTAATATCTGATAAAACTGCTAGGAAATGACTTTTTTGCCATAAAATATTGCACGCGCTGTTATTAAAACCTAAGTTGATGTAAGACCTGACATTTACCACCAAATCGTGCATCGGAGAAGGAGGGAATGTTCTGACTCATTCAGTAGCGTGGTATCACATCTGAGAAAAAATCTAATACTGGGATTCCAAAGTAATAAACCAACGATAAAACATTGCGATCGGTACCACCGATTTTCATCAGTGAAATGGGTAGACCCAATGGACTAGATTGTTTTATTACCTCGAGAGCTCGTGAGTTCAGTGAAGATTCTCTTCCCTTAATTATGTCATATATCGAAGAGAGAGAGAGCAGATCTTCTGCCATCATACATGTACGCACAGGGAGACCAGAAATACCACTCACACCTAATCTTGTAAAAACTGCAATATTATTTTGAACTCGTTCATTTATAACACAATATCTGAACTATTGATGTTTATGTCCAATGCATATTTGTTACACTGTAAGTATTTACTTGAGGGACAAATGAAATATAATATAGTTCTAACCACTGAAATCTCCAATATATCCAGTCTTAGGGGAAGCTAAAGCTAAGGGCCGTACAGAAATCTGTAAGCAAACTACTATAGGATGGTCAAATGGAGTTTTTATTCCGTTCTCGTGCCTGTTATCTTCAAATATAATACTTAACCGCAAGAATTTTTATCTGCACTATTTGATGTTGACTCCATCGATCAATTCGATTTGTACTAACATGGAATTATTTTAAAACCGTTAGAAGTAAACCAAGTCTTGCTTATCTTACAAGGACCATGGGGAAAATGCATTGTAGATTCACCATGTTTCTGCTCTCAATAAATGAAGTTTAATAAATAAATAAATAAATAAATAAATAAATAAATAAATAAATAAGTAAATAGACTATCGTGGAACAACACTGACATGTAGCGGTTACACAAAATAACGCCTTTGAGGGACGATCCATTAAAAATCTACTGAAATACGTGCTATCAGGTGCAATTCTGACATTCAAATGACCTACATCTTAACCAAAAGTCAACAATCTCGGTGTCGGCGTCATTGGAGCATTCTCTGGTATTTGAAGGTACCACTATAAACCGTTGTTTCAGCTCCTCTTGATGTATGGTTGGTGTCCAGGCCATTTAACGGACTTTTCAAAGCTAATTTCTCACCAAAGTGTAAGTTTTTTTAGTTAATAACTTTAGAAATATACACCATGTACTTGACCAGTCACTAGTTCGTCTACTTGCCGCCTAGGTTTCCCAATCACAATTTCAAAGCCCCCCCCCCCCCCATAGACAAAATTACTCTTGCAATTTTATAAAACACACGTAACTACTGAATTTTTTAACATCACACTCTAATAGCTAACCTTACATAAGTAGATTGCATGGCGTCTGAATCCGTCCTTGTGCCCGAAGACATTACATTAGTGCACTGCATATGACCACTTCGTAACACGCTTTGATATTTCAACCTCTATTATGCGATGTCAGGAATGTGATTAAATCTAAAGGCCATAATATGTTTCTGTTTTACAAATTTCCGGGTTGCTTTTGTGCTCAAACCAATAACAAAGGCGTATGAGTGTGGGGAGGGGGGGGGGAAACAAGGGGACAGACTAACTAGTGGAATCTCCCCCTTCGTTCTTTTTTTTTTTTTTTGAATTGTTTGTCACTCCATTTACAATTCTTACTCTTCTCTGCCGAAATACAATTAAAGCACTAAAAGGGGACCGACTGTCATGAACTTTTAAAAAAGAGATAGGCCTCTAAGCAGGTTTCTGATAACATGAGCGAAATGGTTATCCTTACATAGGGGGATCAAGGTAATAACACAAAACTATTACGTTCATCGATTTTCCCGCTACCCCCAAAAGGTACTTGAAGTGGATAGACACGGTTCTGTAGGCCAAACCTCAGTGCATGCTTTTTCTCTCCCATCTGAATAATGAACAATCTGAATAAACAATACGACAATAATATGGGGGTGGAATGTCTATGCCATATCTTATTAGTACTTACACCATCCCATACGACCTACATAAAACAGTTGTGTCTTTCAAATAAGAAACTCTCATTGAATGCTAATACGTGTATAATTGCCCCCAATCGATCCAAACCCACCTTGTCCCGAGCTTAATTGGGTTGATGTGTTCATACTCACGTACAGTCTTAGCTTGACTCCAATACCCATATGTCAAAAGAGCAAATCTAATTTGGGTCACAATCTAATTAGGTTCTAGTAAATCAGCTGTTCACTGGCATACAAGATACGTTACAAACACCACGTCAGGAAACTTTTCTCGACGATCACGACATCGAGCTAGAAATAAAGTTGCGTTGCAGCTAGGACCCACCAAACAAGTTAGTTTCATGGATCTTAGATTTTAGCCAGTCCTCTTATGACAGATGTGTTTGTCGAGAGAGCTAGAGCGTTTATTTTCTTAAAATAAATGATCGATTATGATCACGACCACCCTGTTGATTATTAACAGCGTTTACTCGTCTCCATGACACCATCAGATGGTTATGTCTGGTTTGCCTATCTTGGAGGGCTGCTTCAACGAGGAACTTTAGACCAAAGATTGGTATTATCTTTTAGGCTAAAATTTCAGCTTCTTTGATCCAAGATAAGTCTTGCCCAAGATTTTATCTGGGTATTTTTATGGCCAGTGGTAATGTGCCACAAGACACAAGAAACATGTGACATGAAACAAATGGCAACTGCTTAAGACCAGAGGTCACACCTTTTTAGACGACCACTGTAGATTTAACCTGAAGTGAAATCTGCAAAAAAAATTTGCTTTAAAAGCTATGACCAGCCTTCGTTCTGATGTTCTTTTGTGCCAACAACCCCAAGCTATTTAACGTTGATTTGTCGACATGAGATTGATTATACGAATGAAAGCCTCCCCTCATGGTGCAAATCGTAGTTATTGGTGATAATGTGAACTTAAGGAGGGTTAAATATCAACATGGGCATGGTTGGCTGGAACCAAAAACGTACATTGAACGTCCTTGGCTGGAACAGATCAAGGTCTGATTCAAGGCAAAGGTTAAACCTTTATACAACAACAACAACTTAGGTTTTCTGGATATTTTTATTCCCCTTAACGGCCAAGGTATACCACTTCCAAAACCGTTTAAGGAAAGGGGCTGGTCAATTTCACTCATGAGGTTAAAATTGAGAAATTTAGAAATCGAAAACGAGCTTATATGCCAGTCGATCATAATTTTATCAACAGTTGCTTATATCATCAGGAAATCCATGTTTGTTATATGTAAAGAACGTACACGCCCACTGAATACATTTAAGGGCCTGCCATGTCTGTTAGACTGACAACATCAACAAATGATAACAATAACAATAAACGGATTTAAAATTCTATGAAACGGAGAGGCGATTCCGATACTGACATTAAAAGGACCAACAGCTATACAAAAGGCAGACAGACCGATAGACAGACAATCGACACTGGTATTGATTAACTCCAGGTGCTGGAGATGCATAATCACTAGTTCTTGGTGAAGACAGCAGACATCTTGAGCCCCGCAGGGTACTGCTGACATTTCACTGAATTCATTTTCTTGGTATTCTTTTTGTTCCATCATGACATTAAGACTTAGAGTACAGTTGGGAAGTATGATTTCAAGTTAACAAGCTTGTACTTTTCAATGCTTTAAGGGCTCAACCCCAATGCAACTACCGTCGTATCTGATTGCACTCAGCAAGAGTCCCTGTGGAGTTGAATCGATCTATGTATAGACTGATAGTTTCATTGGGGATGTGCCCTAAGACGGACGTAAGCTAAATTGCCTGCCCGTTCAAACCGCTCCCCCCCCTTTGATTTCCAAGCTTCTTATAAACCTTGAATATTATGGGTACAAGGACATCATGCTAGTACGTTTACATGACATGCAGCACCGTGGAGCATTGGCCTTATTTTTCCAGAAAATTTCATTCTAAATTTAGTGGCCGTTGTTTATTCTTGGCAACAATCAACTGTTTCTTATGCCGCTTTGTTTGTCCGTAAAACGTAAGAGCATTTGCCATTTCGGTACAATATGAATGATAATGTCATTTTATCGACGGCTTGTCATTTGTTATTCTACCTAATTACAATAACAATGGGGATTTTTCAGACGCAAAATAGGAAAACAGTGTGTGATAACGAGCAGGCCATACTGGTGTGCAATTTTGCGAACTCAGCGCAGAATGAGTTTTGCACATTGCTTTCAAAACAGCGTCTGTCGCCTATAACAGTACCGTGGTAACAAAGTAACACTGGTAGTGTGTGATACCTTCCACTTGTGGATACAATATTGGGGGGGGGGGGGAGGGGGGTTGGAGGAGGGAGTGCAGAGGATTTTTATTATTTTTTAGCCTTTCTTCGTTCGACACATGCTAAACAGTGGACTATAGGTAGTGTAAGAGTGCATTCCCAGAGATTTAGATCGATTCGGAGATTAAGATTTAGATCGACCTCTCCCTGGGGTTTCACGCTAAATTGCAGTCAGCCGTGCGAGCACCATAGTTAATTACACCCTTACAGCTTTTAGTAGGCGGGCCAGACGCTTAAGCCGGCTAAGCTGGCAGTAATCTAGTGAGACTCCCCACAGGGATAGATTGATCTAAAATCTATGGGAATGGGGTCTAAGTAAATCATGTGGATCCAGGGATGGAACATTTTCTTGGTTATCTTTTTATCCTGGGGTGTTGGAGGTGGGTGGGTGGGGGGGGGGGATGGGAGTGAATGGCGAAAGAGAGGGCTGTGCCCATCTGTGTTCCATGTACCGACTGGATCTGTCATTGAATTCTCGTGTTTAAACCCAAAAAATCTATGCCAATCAACGTCGCGCCAGACGGTGTCATTGCACGGGTATCCAGGCATAGAGAACAATATCCGGGATTTGATTTCCTTTTTTATTTAAATCCATGCGCTGAGAAGATTCATCGATCAGTCGCATTGACCATGGCCTTTTCTCGTACACGCCATCATTTATTAAGATTGACGTTGATGTCCTAGGTGATGTCCATGGAATTACCATGGGGACCAGCCGTGACCCGCTCTGTACGACCAGACGCCGCAGAGGGTCATTGCCCTGAAGAGCGCTGAATCTAGTGTCTAGTTTCTAGTTTTTAGTNGGGGGGGGGGGGGGGGGGGGGCAAAGGGGTTTTTAGAAGGGAGTGCAGCGGATTTTTAATTCTTTTTGGCCTTTCTTCGTTCGACACATTCTAAACAGCAGACTAGGGTTGTCTAAGAGTGCATTCCCAGAGATTAAGATTTAGATCGACCTAACTCCCTGGGGTTTCACGCTAAATTGCAGTCAGCCGTGCGAGCACCATAGTTAATTACCCCCTTACAGCTTTTAGTAGGCGGGACAGACGCTTAAGCCGGCTAAGCTGGCAGTAATCTAGTGAGACTCCCCACAGGGATAGATTGATCTAAAATCTATGGGAATGGGGTCTAAGTAAATCATGTGGATCCAGGGATGGACCATTTTCTTGGTTATCTTTTTATCCTGGGGTGTTGGAGGTGGGTGGGTGGGGTGGGGGGGGGGATGGGAGTGAATGGCGAAAGAGAGGGCTGTGCCCACCTGTGTTCCATGTACCGACTGGATCTGTCATTGAATTCTCGTGTTTAAACCCAAAAAATCTATGCCAATCAACGTCGCGCCAGACGGTGTCATTGCACGGGTATCCAGGCATAGAGAACAATATCCGGGATTTGATTTCCTTTTTTATTTAAATCCATGCGCTGAGAAGATTCATCGATCAGTCGCATTGACCATGGCCTTTTCTCGTACACGCCATCATTTATTAAGATTGACGTTGATGTCCTAGGTGATTTCCATGGAATTACCATGGGGACCAGCCGTGACCCGCTCTGTACGACCAGACGCCGCAGAGGGTCATTGCCCTGAGGGGTCACTGAAGCAATACAGATAGAAAAAAAAACTGGCTAAATGTTCTTCCAGCAAAAAAGACTCCGCATCTTTGCTGGTCCCTATATTAATTAGTCCAGAGGTCAAGCGACCGTATGAGTATTGGTCCAAAGGTTACTTTAAAATTAAAAGTACATTTATACATTGTAGTTTCAAAACATCACCCATGACGACCACGAACACTGACTATGGTGAAAATCGCAATTGCACTATAGGACAATGTACCCCCGAACATGCATAGAAATAGTTTGGGAAACGATCTTTCAGACATCTAAAATTCGGCTTCCAAATGAACAGAGAGGCCTCGAAGCCTCCATGCAGTGAATCTCCGAACTACCGTACACCGGTACCTGAACGCTATAGGTCCGTGGGTAGGGGTAAGGGCTTCGAATGAACCAAACTTTTGGCCGGAGAATGCCCACCCTGACTCAAAATGTGATATAAATTCTATGCCATTTCTCAGATTGGGTCAACCAACGGGGTACATCTAAAAAGGTTCACTATTGAAGCAAATTACCTCCCCTTTGAAATGGCTTGATACAGGCCCGGCTACATACTGTATGTTTTGGTGTCTTCAAGGAGCCAAGAGATGATAAACTTGTATCAGATTTTTCCAAATTGACCGTTTTCTCCTCCATTCCGTTGGATATAATCCGTAGTTTTACCCAGTGCGATTTCTGTTAGTTTTTTTTTTTTTTTTTAGCATATGGCGCGGGTCTGAAGACTACTGCGTGAGTATTTGTGGCACATTTCATCAAATATTCTACAAGCTTGTCAAGAGTCGTGATTGATAGCGACCGGTTGACGCTAATGTATATCGAAGGATAACAGTCTCCACATCTAATATACGACGTACACTAAGTACATTAGATAAGGCGGTAGAGATACTACTACACTTTACGGGAGCTGCAACAACTGAATTATCCCGGTCAAATAAACTAAGATTTAAAACTTTAAAGATAAAACTAAATTTCGGACTGACGATTTTCTTTCTAGAAAAAGGTAGAACTACATGCACTAACCCAATGAATTTGTGACATGATTGTATGATAACTTGAGCAAATAGGATACAAAGTCTGCATAAGTAGTATAACGGAGTAAGTTGTACCTTTGGCATACATATATATATACTTTATATCCAGCGAAGCACTTCTATTTGGGCTCGCTTTGCTAGCGGCACAAGCACATTTTACTCAACTGAATATATATATATATATATATTTGCCTCGATCCTAACTGACCTGCAGGCCGTTACACAGTCTGAATTATAACCCTTATCTATCATGGACAAATATTGACCATAAGTTTAGTCTTAAAGTTAACACCAGTTTTCGGGTCATTTTTAGCAGACTGTCGCACATTATTTAGCGGGAATGTAAATAGCCTTAAAAGTCTCATTAAACGGTCTTATAGTACATGTAAGTCGCGTATCTTTCTTTCAAACACCTATATATGTGAGGCGTCGGTTTACACGTATGAACTGACTTTGATAGTAGTGGTACTACTATATTCTACTTACCATGATGTCTTCAATGTTCGCCTATCTAGCGAGCCTTGGTACGATAGAACTGATTCAATTGCTACATTCAATTTGTTCGAAATACTAAAAGATGCCATTCAAAACATTATTATATTAATTCAAACAATTAACCGTCAAAATGCTTCAAAACACATACTCACGAGAACTTTAGATTACGGCTGGGCATTGAATCATTGATGAATCTTTATCCCAGTTATTGCTTCAGCTTGAGTAATTGTTGAATTATCGCATATTGTATCACCGGTTATAAGGTTTCTTGCAATTTAGGTTATCAAGCACATTTGAGATAATAACATATCTAGTCGGCTGTCTAGTTACACACACGCTAGGACCAAGAACCATCCCCCGATATATATATATATATATATATATATATATATATATATATATATATATATATATGTGACAGAGACATTTGAGGGAAAGCTCAAACACACGTCTTGGCGAGATATGCTCACTCACGGGTACAGAGACACATGATACGTGTGCACTTTTTCATACAGTGAAACACAAGGGGCACGCAAGCACTTTCGCACACACACACGCACGCATGCATGCATATACAATTATGCATACCATTTTTATTCTGGTTAATATCAAAACCTTTAACTTGAAATACTTAACGAAACAAAATATTTTACACCTATGGACATTTTGAAAACATCCGAAATATGTGAGGTCAGAGGTCAGAAATAAAGACAAACTAGCCAGTACGGTGGGGTAGCGAATAAAAGCTGACAGAATTTATCCATTATTTTCCTGGTTGTTGCTCTTCAGATCTGTTTCATTACACCACCTGTTTGTTGTTCAACAACACGAATTCAACATTTTTTTGCGTGTCACCCTTTTTATTGCTTTCTAAGATGACATTCCAGTGGCATAGAATTACGCCCTATCTTCACCTCACGAGGATTATCGCGTGTTTTCTTGTCTCGAATGACGACACGAAGTTTACCTCTAATTTCCAATGACAGTAAAATGTTTACTTATATCAGATGCTATATCAGACATTCATCCACATAAGCTGTTCGGATTCTAGTACAGATGTACAACCCTGTACATATATACTCTGTACATACCCTATGAACCGTACATAACCTGTGAACTGTCCTCGGTTAGAAAAAACTTATAAAAATGTATTCGCTAGAAAATGTCTGGTAACATTTTGCATATGTACCTCTCATAGTATGGTAATATCTCTGGTGGTTCCATTTTTATTGGGGGGGGGGGGGTCAATGCAAAAGGGCTTTGTAACAAAACAGGCCAGCACAATTTTACTGTAATACAGCTATACATGTATATGTATACATGGGACAGCGATGGGAACTAACTCGCTTTTGTTTTGTTTTGGTGGTTTTTGCGAGGAAAGGAAGAGGCCAAGTTTAAGCATCCCCTCAGCCCTTCGGGTCCAACGTTGATGATGGCTCATTACTGAACACCTTATATATAATTTGTTACCAAACCTGATAAAGGGCGGGCCTTTATTTAGTTCACCAACGCATCTGCATTATGTTCTTTTCCCGTTAAAAGCATAAACCACCCCAAGGGGTCACTTAAAACCCACCTCCCTACAATCAGAATCGCTCTGACTTTCCCAGAACACAGCAGATATCAGAGACTCAGAGAGTTTCCAGTCGTCTCTAAAACCCAGGGTGCATTAATAAACCAATTACAACACATGGCGCCTCTACTGTGTGTAATTTCCATCTATAATTTACACTCTGCCAAGAGAAAATCGTGAGCTCCCTGACTTCAGAATGGAAATGAACCATCAGCTGCGTTGATAGTGAAAATAATTTGTACAATCAAAAACTGAACCAAACACGCCGCTTTAAGGTTACCTATTCGTGTAATAAACCCTGTGTGAGGTTAGTGATTCCTTACACTGCTTTTAGAACATCGTCATAAACTTTTTTAAATGCGATTGAATCCCCGGAACTGAGGATCCTAGGCCCTTGTTACGCCCCTCGGTATGGTAGTCTGCTACGAACCGTAGTCAGTTCCCAATTACATTACAGGTGACTTTCGTCCCATGTACTAACCCCAATACTCCAAATAACCCTAGCCTGCACTAATAATATGGGAACCCCATTCTTCCATAAATTAATCTGCATGGTTATTTCGTACGAGAGTCAGCTACTTAGTAAAAGGAGCCGCAGAGGGCGGCAAGGCTTTTTAATTTACTAAATTCAGAAATCAAGATTGTGGAAAACCAGTGAAGGGGAGTGAAAAACTTTGTGGCGTGATTTCACATTAGTACCTAGTTGTCAATCTGGGGTGGTCGAGATAAGTGTACCCCAAGCAAACACATAACGTTACTATAACGTTACTATAACGTTGGTTGGTTATGTAAACGTTATGGTAACGTTATAATAAAGTTCTGTGCTAGCTGGACTGCTCCCTGTGAAATAACCCGTGTTGTATACTACAATGCACGTATTCGACATGGCTTCGGTTCCAGATTTGGCTTCCAAGACCTAGGGTATGACACCTAGTTGTTTCTGGTGCGATTCTCAGTAATGTGTATCTACGTTCTTGATCACCGAAAAACACAGAGCATAGATTTTCTGGATAGTTTGTGCAGAACTCCAGCAGTGAAATGATACCCGATGACAAATAATTGAAATGCTTTCAGAATACAACATAAAAATTAAAAAAAAAAAGGAAATGTATGATTCAATAAAATGACGGTTAATAAATAAACAGATAAACAACTAAGTTAATCATCCAATGTAGCAAAAATAAACAAAGCCATTCATTAAAAATATCGCTGAATACTGAATACTTACTTGGTATCGCATCCAATGCTGCCAGCAGAAACCCTAGAAAATCTATTATGCGCATGGTTCTTTGTTACCTCTACATTAACAATGTTCCGCTCATTCTCAGATGTGAGCGTTGTCGTGTCAGATAATCTTCTCTTATACTTCAAACTGATTGTGCCAAAACCAGAAAACTCTTGCGTGACCACATGAAACTCAGACGACGAAATGTCTTTACTTTCTAAACCTAGTCCCTCAGTGAGTCATGCTGCAAGTCCAACTGTCTATGCATTTGATGAATTCTAGCGACCTTCAGGCAGCCGTGACGTCATCCAACAGGGTCTTCCTTCATGGAATTTGAGGTTTCTGAAAGGTAGACGAAACGTCTTTGTCTTTGTTCAAAGGCATTAAACATATTCACTTATATACATGTGGTTTAGCTCAAACCATGTATTACCGCGATGGATTATATATATAAACAGTATACGTGAAAAATGGAAGTAACAGATAAAACGTTAAGCAAGAAGTAACACGCAATCTGTGTTGGTTTTCATATACTGTTTGTCAGCGATTGGATCAGGAATTTTAATCTTCATTAAAAATTTATCGTATTTTACCCGAGAGAAGGGCTAAATTGCGCCGCCCACAATTCTTTCTAATTGAGACGCTCGTTTTCAATACCAAGGCTTCCTGATATAAAAAGTAACAGCATGAACCAATAATGCCTCGGCGCTTGATCTCCAATTAGTTCCAATTACGAGGTTTGTGGCCAGAGATACCAGATCATTTATCACACATAATTGCCTCTAAGCAGCGGAAGATCCCTCGTTTAAATTGTCTCTAGTTGCCGCCATTTGCTCCCCCAGCATCAGCGCTATTCCTAAACGATCTCAGTAGCAAAGTGGATAAAAAATAGTTGTTATTTGATCGGAAATTAGAGCGATTAGATATATGGATTACCGCAGCAGCACTTCTCACAAAAGAGAGTGACATATTAGCTCCAGATCTGTCATGCCCGGTTGTGCAGGTAATCCGAGGCGAAGACAGAAGGTTAGGAACAGGTGAACAAAGGATACGTGAAGAAATTATCAATGATAGTGTTGAAAACCCAATATCTCATTCCCTTTTGAACGTATTGGCCTTTGAGTTTCTACCCCCCCTCTTCCCCGGCATGTAAAAAATCATTTCATTTTGATGACATACGATACTAACGCGTGCGTATGCGCGGTGCGAAGAAGAGAATCGCGTTTGATATTAAGAAGGGGAATTATGCGGTAAATCTTTTTCATGGTTTATGAATCACTGAAAAATTGCTCGTTAAAAAAAAGAGGTGGTATTGACAACATGCTGCGCAACACGGGAAAACAGATTATCATATCTGAATTGTTATGGATTATAAATCATATTTCAATTGTCCTCAGAAGAAGGTAATTGAGTTTGAAGAAAAACAACGCAGTGCATTCTCGAAGCTTCCTTTAAAGGTCAAAGAAGAAGTTGGAGGGACTTACTTTGGTTGGCTTGACATGTATATCCTGCCAACGCCGGGAGTTAAAACACCATTTCCTTATTGGTGCGTGGGATCCCATGTATTAATAAAAGGTGGGGGAGTAAAAACAATTTTTGTAATGTGTGTGTGTGTGTGTGAGAACCTTCCCCGTTCCTTAGCCAGGAACACTCTCCTGGTCTTCCAGTGGACTATTATCAGTGGGATCTCCAAAAGAGAGACTCTGCAACAACCATCCTACGTTTTTAATGCAAAACATTCGCCAATATTGATCGTGTTATATAATTGAATATTGACTGTTTTTAATTTTGTACGAATTGCGCTAAATGCATTTCATTGTTTGTTTTTTTTTTGCTTTTTTTTTTTTTTTGAGGGAAGAAGGAAGTTTTAAATAAAAGAGGAAAACACCGTCTCGCGAACGAGCCAATGAAGCACAGGTTGAATCCTCTAGACACTCAAGATAAATCATGCATCAAAGTCATCAGCCAAGAATGGCGATTTTAAAACCACCAGAATGTTGACATAAATGTTTTGTGCTATATGGTAAAATCGTTCGACTTTTGTAAAAGTAGAAGGTATGACGATTACAATGATAAATGGATACACGTACAGAAATTTCAATTTCATATATAATTTCATATAAGATTAAATATCTTTAATTCTTGCCTTCAGGTGAAATATAATAACAAATATATTAAACGGGGACATTTGGGGAAAACGTGAGAAATCACACAGTCAAAATATCAAACCGTTCGCGTGTACACTAAGCATTTCTCTTATATGAATTATCGTGTAAGTAAAAATACATTAAATCGTTTCTCTGTATGGGGAAGTAAAGGTATTCTGCATGTATGTTTGTCTTGACGTTCTCGGCGCCAATGTTCATTTAAGCGTTGCAGTGTCTAGTTGTCCCTTGATTTCATTACTAACACTCCGGACGTTATACACTGTCTTGCTTCCATGCCTGTTGCATTTGCTTTTGAATTATTTAAATTTTAAAAAGAAAAAACCCTGCATTTTGGAATAAAACATCATGTCTCGCAGAGCTTTGATTTCACTACGAAGGCTTTGGACGTTATACACTATTTTGCTTCTTTGCCTATTGCATTTGTATTATTCAAATTTTGAGAAAGCAAAAGACTTCGGTTTGGAATAAAACATCACTGATAGAACTAACATATTTCACGCGAGTGCAGTAGAGGGTTACAGTACGAGGTATAATGTAATCGTTATGAAAAATCCATCGATGAATAGGGAAACATCACTCTATTGCACATTGGGCGATTACAAAATACATGAGTGAGTACGTGTGGGTAGAACCAGTGGTTTTGGTTACTAAGGTACTCATTTCCAAATGCAAAATCAATAATATCGTATCAAAACGAGCAAAATAAATTTAATACCGTTCGAAGACATACATGTACATAAAATAGCAATGCCAAGAGAAAAGTTCAGGGGGGGAAAGACGATTTGTTTCAGAACAAAGATGGAACCAGTTGCAATTACCGTTGGTAAATTGGTTTTGATTCAATATTAAAGGAAGGATTCCTCCATTCGTACTTGTAACGTTAACTGCGCCATATCGAAACAAGAATTGGAGTGTTATTTTACAGCGACAGAGTCGTTAGTTGAATAGAAATTGCTTTTATTACTCATGGTATTTGCCCTAGAAACGACCCCAACTTATACGATCAGAGAGAGAGAGAGAGAGAGAGAGAGAGAGAGGGGGGAGGGGTTTAAAAAGGACAGTAGTGAGGAGATGAAACTGTGCATCCTTGCAGGTATTTTGACCGGTAAAGGGGCTAAGTGATTTCCAGTTTGCATGCTACAGTCTCCAGTGCTACGCCACGTTGTTATTGTAAAGAAACCGCCCCTGCAAATGTCACCAGCACTCCAGGGATGAAGCACTATATGTCGCACAGCTCAAAGCGATAAATGGGCTTTGTCATGTCACCTACGTCTTCTGCACTTTAACGTCTTCCGAGAGAGATCTCAGATTGATGGATAACAGATGCGTGAAAATCAGATAAACACAAATACATGCACTACTCAAACCTTGACTTTTCTTTGATTTACTCATCTCATTATCTGTTGTAGGATCAAACCTTCCTCTAACCGACATTTTTCCTCTCAAAATATGTATTTACGGGTAAAGCGTTTTGTGGCAAAATTCTGCTAACTTGTTCTTTTTTTTTGGAACTTTCCACACAAATGATCTTACCAAAGTCTTAAAATAAGAAAAAATTATTCTGTTTGTTCTGGTAATAAGGATAGTCAATATTATTATAATAATTAAAATAAATATATATTTTTAAAAAGAAAAAGGTGACAAAGTTGACCTACATGAAGCAGCAGTATTAGATAATCGAGTTGCACCTAACTTCCCAAGCTTATATGTAAATAAACTGGTCTTCGCTATGTCCGCTTGTGTGGCACAGAAATTAACTATCGTTATCATAAGTTTGTAGTCTAGTAGGAACATGAGCATTATTGTATTATAAAGTCATCATCCTAAAAGTCAAACACAATATACACTGATGCTCATAAGTTAAGCAACACCCCGATTTTTTCAGAAGTTTCTTCTATCATGATCATTATTTCATTGTTAGTGGGATTATGCATATTTCTTTCATATTTTATAAATAACTTATTCAAGTTGAATATTTCGGTTAAAGAAATACACCACACAGCTTATTGTAATAATCAAAATAACTTTATTAACCAAACGTTACTAAAATATGCCAAACCTTGTGTCAAAAAAGTATGCTCACACAGCAAAAAGTACGTGCTGATTAAAACAGCTTATTATGAAAAATTAAAGTTCGATCATTTAAAAATTAGTTTTAATAAAAGAAGATTGTAGATAATAAATGATTAATCGTCTATTATGCAATAAATATCGGGTGTGTTTTCCCTGGTTTTGAACAAAAGCTTCACATTGTCTCCTGCAACTTGCCACCAAATTCTGCCAATCTTGCTTTGAGAGCCGGTTCCATTCTTCATTTACTGCCTGCTGGACCTCTCTAATGTTTCTAACTGGACGTTGCCTCTCATTTACAGCCCTGTCAATCATATCTTAAGCATGCTCGATTACATTGAGAATTTATAAATATGCAGGCCAATCCAAATGTGGGATACCGCGCTGTTGCAGAGCGTCTTGCACGGACCATGCTTTCTGGATGGGCGCATTGTCCTGCACCAAAATGATTTTTCTTTCTGGATTTGCTTGAATGTGTGATTGTATGCACCCCAATGGTATTTCGTCTCTGTATTGTTGAACAGGGCACCTCCCTTGAATGACGTACGGTGGCAATTTTTCATTGTTTTGCTGATATGAACTGGTCCTGGTGGCATAATCGAACCAGATATCTTCATCTCTTGAGTCGGTTAATATTGGTCTACCAGAAAGAGGCTTGTCCAATACATGATGGGTTTGGCGCCATTTTGCTACCAGCTTAGACACTTGACTTGGTGCTGCTTTTTTGTTGCCTTGCAATCTGTCTCTTTGGCACCCCAGCACGATGACTTCCCATTATTTGCCATCTGATTACCTCGTCCTCTTCTAACCATTGGTTGGTCCAAAATAACAAATTGTGCCCATGAAACTAGCCAAACTGGAAGCTCCTCATGGCATGGCCAAACTGTGTTTTTCGCAAGTGGCACCCCCATTGCATATTCTATCGTGTCCAACAGTAAAAAATACTCTAATGTCACGGTCCAGTAAGTCAAAGTAAAAACAGGAGAAATATCTAGCTACTGTACAAATTTTGCCTCAATAAAATTTTTGGTTGCTGAGAAATTCGAGAAATAACAAAGTGTTGCTTAACTTATGAGCATCAGTGTATATTCCAATAAAGTTTGAAAATCCAAATACTTCACCTGGTGAAACTGTTTACAAGCACAGAGAGAGTTTAGGGACGGGTTGTGACGACTTCAACTACTTCATCAACTTAGTTGAACTTTCTACCTAAATGGCATCCACCATGTGGCTTCCAACGATACAGCACGGCGTATGCAAAACATTTTGGTTCTAACTAAACAAGCTGGACACAAGATATTTGGAACCTACTTGTCCAAAGCAGAAGTGGTCAGTAATTGAAGAANTACATTCAAAGTTAGTCCCTGTTTTTTTTTCCTAAAAATTTTTTTTCTTTTTTTTTTTTTTTTTTTTTTTTTTGCGTGAACGAAGTACTGTACCCTTGAAATTTGGCACAATTTCATCTTTTGTCCAACCTCAGTACCTCAGAAATCCTATTCCTTGATCTAATATGCAACATGTTTTAAGAAATAATTCCTGGAGAAACTGCGTTTTCTTTGACACAATGTCACAATATATTTCCCTTTATGGAAATGTTGCGGTCAATACGTGGAAATAATAGAATGATAAAATCTAAGAAAATATGTACTTATTTGCAAGCACAACACTGCTAATCGATCAATACAAACTGCATCCGACGATGAACAAAGATCACTGGTGAAACAACATGTTCTCGGAATAAAATAAAGGCCTTTGAAAAAGAGGGGTTTTATCTAAAATAAAATGGACCTTTTTACCCTCTTAGTCGACCCAAAACCCAGATGTCCATATCGAATTCGATTCGAAACGGAATTTTTTCTGGAAAAGGGAGGATCGTTGAACTCCTCCCCACACCAGACATTGTCTACGGGCTACAGACCGATGATTTAAATTTGCCATAAGTACTTGTAGGTATGCATTGCTGCGTTATAGTCTATAAGGTGTCAGTCGACATCGTTTCAAACCGTCTGTATAATCGTGAGTGTAATTTCTTCTAAAAGATTTTGTGGAAAGAATTCCAAAATAATAAATATTGATGGCCGTTAACCACACAAAATGTGTCCATGTTTCGTAGACCGGCAGTTAAAAGCATATCTCTTTGTTCTTTCGGAACAATTTATACCTTTTAACCAATAGGAAGGCCAATATTGCCGGTGATAAGGCTAATTTGACCTTGACGTTTTTGACGGGACTGGCTTGACTTCTGAGCAGTACTCCTAACTTCACTCATATACTGTAGTTACGGTCAAGGTCACGAGAGAAGGCTACAATTTTACTGCTCTTATTGGCTGGCCAACTCACCTCATTGATAGGAAAAAAATTCCAGTGTCAATCTTCAAATTATGACAAATTTATAAGGAATATAATGTCAACGAACCAAAAAGTGACTACTTTGGTGCATTTGGAGTTCATGACACTCCCAATATTTTACACTCGCAAAAATGGAATAGGATGGACATTTCTATGCGTACTTTCCGGTCAGATCCTATGGGTTAATATGCTAAAAAAACTGTAGATATCATCCATCCTCTCCACATCAAGGTTAATGCCTATACAGAACTGTTCAGATTGGCAAATACTGAGTACATGTATAAGCCCGTTTTTAAATTCTAAATTTCTAATTTCTAAACGTCAAGAAAAATGCCCTAGACGCTTTCTCCTGTACTCAATGACGGCTTTTGGCAGTACATAATAAAATGTTTTTTTATATGGTATACTTCTGTTATCAATGAAGAAAGTGTTGAACTAGGAAATGGTATTTTTGCTTTATAAATGTCTTACATTTTCTGCATGCCTTAATTTTTTGTAGCATCATCAACAATATTGACTAAATGATAAACGTAGAAGAAACCGTCCGTTGCAAAAAAAAAAAAAAAAAAAAGATTTGAACTGTCTTTTGTCAAAAGCCAAAAAAGCCAATATATTTTCCATCACCATCAGCACAGATTGACTAATTGGCGTTAAGGGGGAAGCGTTCACCTTGAAACGCCGGCATCCGGTTATTAACGATTTTCTAGGATCAATATTTTTGAGGTCCATCAGGGTCGATTTTCTAACAGTTGTAGGCCTCAAGGTCGTTCCAGTGGTTGCCTGAATTATACTGATAGTTGTTTGTAATTTTTAGGGCTTTTGTTTCCTAGGCTTTATTCCCAGAGCTTTTAGATCGATCTATCCCCGCGGGTAGTCTCACTAGATAACTGTCAGATAATCCGGCTTAAATGTCCGTCCCGCCTACTACAAGCTGTAAGGGGGTAATTAACTTTCGTGTCCGCCCGGCTGACAGCTATTTAGCGTGAACCCCCAGGGAGTTAGGTCGATCTAAAGTAGATCGATCTAATCTCTGGAAATGGGGTCCTAGAAAGATCTTGTAAGGTGTTCAAATGAGCAATTTAAATTGAATGATGATGGCAAATACAAGAGAAAAAAGTTTTTAAACAGTATTTCTCACCATGTAATCCATATACTACTCTACTTTGGATTGATTTATTGAAGAGTTAAATATTAGAAAAGCGCACGAGCCTGACGCCACGATTTTTTAATATGAATTTTTTGTAAAAATGAGCTTTATTCAATATGATGTCTACCTCGGTACTCCTCTGCCGTCACGTAACGGTGTATGTGTTTAAAAGGTTTTCTCTGGCTTGCGTTTGTAAAGATCTCTCTCGATTAATATCTTCTCGGGTTGATTACATTGATTGCGTAGTCTCCTTGAACACTTTGCTATAGCATATAACACACTGGGAACATTCAGCTAAGTTATCGTACCTGTACTTGCAGGATCGATCTAACTCCGTGAGGATTCATGCTAAAGTGCAATCAGTGCAATCAGATCAACTGTCTGACAGCCCCTTCAAGCCCCTAGGGGGGATAATTTACTGTACTTTATTGAGAATCCCCGCAAAGATAGATCGATCCTGCTGGTACGATAACGTGAATCTGAAAACTCCCATTATCACAAAAACACATTAGCCATGGCGTTCCACCAGTGGTATAAAAACGATATATCAGCTAATAAAACTGCCTAAAATACTCATAGACTGTTGCTGCCTAGATAACCCACATTTAGATCCATTTTTAGAAAAAAAGACGAAATATATCAACAATGAATAAATAAACGAATGAAAAGAAACAGAAACAGATAATGGTAATACACAAATAATATGCATGGAATCCCTTGGCAATTTCACTCATCATTGATTGTAGCGACTGCTTTATTAAGATATTAAAAAGATGATTGTTCTGTCGGTTGCACGCGGCTTCGTCTAAAATAAGCGCAAAAAAGTGACACGACGCAAAGTTTACTATCAGGTATTCTCTGCTTGTTCTTCAAGGGACCAGGAGGCTATCATTGCACGCAAAGTGTAATTTTGTTGGGNGTGTGAGAACCTTAGCCAGGAACACTCTCCTGGTCTTTCAGTGGACTATTATCAGTGGGATCTCCAAAAGATAGACTCTGCAACAATCATCCTATGTTTTTAATGCAAAACATTCGCCAATATTGACCGTGTTGTATAATTGAATATTGACTGTTTTAATGTTGTATGAATTGCGCTAAATGCATTTCGTTTTTTTTTTTTTTTTTTTTTTGAGGGAAGAAGGAAGTTTTAAATCAAAGTGGAAAACACCGCCTCGCGAACAAGCCAATGAAGCACAGGTTGAATCATCTAGACACTCAAGATAAATCATGCATCAAAGTCATCAGCCAAGAATGGCGATTTTAAAACCACCAGAATGTTGACATAAATATTTTGTGCTATATGGTAAAATCGTTCGACTTTTGTAAAAGTAGAAGGTATGACGATTACAATGATAAATGGAATACACGTACGGAAATTAAAATCTCTAATTCTTGCCTTCAGGTGAAATATAATATTAAATATATAATTTAACAGGGACAATGAGAAATCACACAGTCAAACCGTTCGCGTAACGTGTACACTCTGCACTTCTTTTATATGAATTATCGTGTAAGTAAAAATACATTAAATCGTTTCTCTGTATGGGGAAAGTAAAGGTTTTCTGCATGTATGTTTGTTTTAACATTCTCGGCGCCAATGTTCGTTTAAGCGTTGCAGTGTCTAGTCCCTTAATTTCATTACTAACACTCTGGACGTTATACACTATTTTCTTTCCGTGCCTGTTGCATTTGCATTTGAATTATTTAAATTTTAAAAAGAAAAACCCCTGCAGTTTGGAATAAAACATCATGTCTCGCAGAGCTTTGATTTCACTACGAAGGCTTTGGACGTTATACACTATTTTTCTTCTTTGCCTATTGCATTTGTATTATTCAAATTTTGAGAAAGCAAAAGACTTCGGTTTGGAATAAAACATCCCTGATAGAACTAACATATTTCACGCGAGTGCAGTAGAGGGTTACAGTACGAGGTATAATGTAATCGTTATGAAAAATCCATCGATGAATAGAGAAACATCACTCTATTGCACATTGGGCGATTACAAAATACATGAGTGAGTACGTGTGGGTAGAACCAGTGGTTTTGGTTACTAAGGTACTCATTTCCAAATGCAAAATCAATAATATCGTATCAAAACGAGCAAAATAAATTTAATACCGTTCGAAGACATACATATACATAAAATAGCAATGCCAAGAGAAAAGTTCAGGGGGTTTGTTTCAGAACAAAGATGGAACCAGTTGCAATTACCGTTGGTAAATTGGTTTTGATTCAATATTAAAGGAAGGATTCCTCCATTCGTACTTGTAACGTTAACTGCGCCATATCGGAACAAGGATTGGAGTGTTATTTTACAGCGACAGAGTCGTTAGTTGAATAGAAATTGCTTTTATTACTCATGGTATTTGCCCTAGAAACGACCCCAACTTATACGATCAGAGAGAGAGAGAGAGAGAGAGGGGGGGGGGAAGGGGTTTAAAAAGGACAGTAGTGAGGAGATGGAACTGTGCATCCTTGCAGGTATTTTGACCGGTAAAGGGGCTAAGTGATTCCCAGTTTGCATGCTCCAGTCTCCAGTGCTACGCCACGTTGTTATTGTAAAGAAACCGCCCCTGCAAATGTCACCAGCACTCCAGGGATGAAGCACTATATGTCGCACAGCTCAAAGCGATAAATGGGCTTTGTCATGTCACCTACGTCTTCTGCACTTTAACGAATTCCGAGAGAGGTCTCAGATTGATGGATAACAGATGTGAAAATCAGATAAACACAAATACATGCACTACTCAAACCTTGACTTTTCTTTGATTTACTCATCTCATTATCTGTTGTAGGACCAAACATTCATCCAACCGACATTTGTTTCCTCTCAAAATATGTATGTAAAGCGTTAAGTGGCAAAATTCTGCTAACTTGTTCTTTTTTTTTAACTCTCCACACATATGATCTTCCGAAAGTCTTAAAATTAGAAAAAAGTATTCTGTTTGCACTGATAATAAGGATAATCAATATTATTATAATAATCAAAATAAATATATTTTTAAAAAGAAAAAGGTGACAAAGTTGACCTACATGAAGCAGCAGTATTAGAATTTAGATAGTCGAGTTGAACCTATCTTCCCTAGCTTATATGTAAATTAACTGGTCTTTGCTATAGCCAGTTGTGTGGCACAGAAATTAACTATCGTTATCATAAGTTTGTAGTCTAGTAGGAATATGAGCATTATTGTATTATAAAGTCATCATCCTAATAGTCAAACACAACATATATTCCCATAAAGTTTAAAAATCCAAATACTTCACCTGGTGAAATTGTTTACAAGCACAGAGAGAGTTTAGGGACGGGTTGTGACGACTTCAACTACTTCATCAACTTAGTTGAACTTTCTACCTAAATGGCATCCACCATGTGGCTTCCAACGATACAGCACGGCGTATGCAAAACATTTTGGTTCTAACTAAACAAGCTGGACACAAGATATTTGGAATCTACTTGTCCAAAACAGAAGTGGTCAGTAATTGAAGAAATTTATACTTGAATAGGCCCGGCAACAAATTTATTGTCCTTTCTTTGGCACTGCACCGTGGTTATAGTGAAAGATTGAGATGTATATGTTTGTGTCTGGCATCATAATAATTGAATCTCTCTCTCTCTCTCTCTCTCTTAAAACATGATCAACCTTATCAGTCTAAGTAAGTAAATGCTCTTCGTCTTGCAGTAGAATTAGAATCAAGAATATAAAAAAATCAAGGTAACCTCGTCAAAGGTCTCACCGTCAGCTTTGCGTTGAATTTTACCACGTAAACTTCTAAAATTAGACTTATCCAAAATTAGACTTATCTCTACTTTTAATAAACTAAGTATTTAAAATTGTTGCAACTAACCATTTCTGAGAAAAATTCACTTTCCACTTAACCTTCAAAATAGTCTGCCAAAGACCAGAAAATTACTGGGATTCCACAAAACCAATATTTCAATTGGCAGGCGAACTACAGCGCTCTCTTAACGGTATGCGAAGCAGTAGAAGAACAGAAATCTACTATTGGCAGACACGTATCAACCTTTGAATAAATGTCAAGCGACGCGAACAGTTGAATTGAGAGGAATGCGAGCTGTCAATTGTCACAATCACATAACGCAATATTCTTATTTCTTTTGTTTGCACTATCCCGATTATTGAGGAGTGCGGTACCAATTCATGTTTCATATCCCAACCCAATTTAGATGCTAAATCATGAATTCTGTACTGGAGGCTTCGTTGCTCATTGTCGTAATGCTACCAGGCAAGGGCGTGACGATCAAACAGACAGACAGACAGACAGACAGATAGATGGACTCTACAGTAGTACCCCAGAAACAAACATTTGGCGAAGAGAATAATAACCCCAAATAACATTATTATTAGTATTTGATCTCAACAACCTTGGTACGTAAAGCAGTTGTTTTGTTTTTTGTGTCCAGGATTCATAATTAAAAGTTGCCCAGGCACAAGTGCGCATTGTGTTGAATGAAAATAACATTCCGCATGAGATTTTCCGGATATTTAATAGTGCGGATGAAAAAAAAAAATATTCAGACGAACCCTTGCGCCTGCCTGCCACAAAAGCACCTGGTTTTGATTGATAGTGGACTCCGTTACATGAATGATTTTTTTCACATTTGCACTTATTTACCTTGTGTATCATCCTGTATTTCTGTACGTGGTGGAATCTATGCAAACCGACCATACATGTAGAACATGAACTGTCAGAGCTTTTAAACTTAATCGCCGAATTGCTAAACAAGCGCTTTAAAATACGTTGGCCGCCTATTGAATTTTTTTTTTTTTTTTTTTTTTTTTTTTTTGCGTGAACGAAGTACTGTACCCTTGAAATTTGGCACAATTTCATCTTTTGTCCAACCTCAGTAACTCAAAAATCCTATTCCTTGATCTAATATGCAACATGTTTTAAGAAATAATTCCTGGAGAAACTGCGTTTTCTTTGACACAATGTCACAATATATTTCCCTTTATGGAAATGTCGCGGTCAATACGTGGAAATAATAGAATGATAAAATCTAAGAAAATATGTACTTATTTGCAAGCACAACACTGCTAATCGATCAATACAAACTGCATCCGACGATGAACAAAGATCACTGGTGAAACAACATGTTCTCGGAATAAAATAAAGGCCTTTGAAAAAGAGGAGTTTTATCTAAAATAAAATGGACCTTTTTGCCCTCTTTGTCGACCCAAAACCCAGATGTCCACATCGAATTCGACTCGAAACGGAATTTTTTCTGGAAAAGGGAGGATCGTTAGACTTCTCCCCACACCGGACATTGTCTACTGGCTAAAGACCGATGATTTAAATTTGCCATAAGTACTTGTAGGTATGCATTGCTGCGTTATAGTCTATTAGGTGTCAGTCGACATCGTTTCAAACCGTCTGTATAATCGTGAGTGTAATTTCTTCTAAAAGATTTTGTGGAAAGAATTCCAAAATAATAAATATTGATGGCCGTTAACCACACAAAATGTGTCCATTTTTCGTAGACCGGCAGTTAAAAGCATATCTCTTTGTTCTTTCGGAACAATTTATACCTTTTAACCAATAGGAAGGCCAATATTGCCGGTGATAAGGCTAATTTGACCTTCACGTTTTTGACGGGACTGGCTTGACTTCTGCGCAGTACTCCTAGCTTAGTACTAGTACTCATAGTTACGGTCAAGGTCACGAGAGAAGGCTACAATTTGACTGCTCTTATTGGCTGGCCAACTCACCTCATTGATAGGAAAAAATTCCAGTGTCAATCTTCAAATCATGGCAAATTTATAAGGAATATAATGTCAACGAACCAAAAAGTAACTACTTTGGCGCATTTGGAGTTCATGACACCCCCAATATTTTACACTCGCAAAAATGGAATAGCATGGCCATTTCTATTCGTATTTTCCGGTCAGATCCTATGGGTTAATATGCTAAAAAATATTTTTCTGTAGATATCATCCATCCTCTCCACATCAAGGTAAATACCTATACAAAACTGTTCAGATTGGCATATACATGTATAAGCCCGTTTTTGAATTCTAAATTTTTATTTTCTAAACATCAAGAAAAAAAGGTTATTTGAACTGTATTTTGTCAAAAGCCAATATATTCTCCTTCACCATCAACACAGATTGACTAATTGGCGTTAAGGGGGGAAGCGTTCACCTTGAAACGCGGCATCCGGCTATTAACGATTTTCTAGGATCAATATTTTGAGGTCCATCAGGGTCGATTTTCTAACAGTTGTAGGCCTCAAGGTCGTTCCAATGGTTGCCTGAATTATACTGATAGTTGTTTGGGCTTTTGTTTCCTAGGCTGTATTCCCAGAGCTTTTAGATCGATCTATCCCCGCGGGGAGTCTCACTAGATTACTGTCACATAATCCGGCTTAAATGTCCGTCCCGCCTACTACAAGCTGTAAGGGGGTAATTAACTTTCGTGTCCGCCCGGCTGACAGCTATTTAGCGTGAACCCCCAGGGAGTTAGGTCGATCTAAAGTAGATCGATCTAATCTCTGGAAATGGGGTCCTAGAAAGATCTTGTAAGGTGTTCAAATGAGCAGTTTAAATTGAATGATAATGGCAAGAACAAGAGGAAAAAGTTTTTAAACAGTATTTCTCACCATGTAATCCATATACTACTCTACTTTGGATTAACTTAGTGAAGAGTTAAATATTAGAAAAGCGCACGAGCCTGACGCCATGATCTTTTAACATAATTTTTTTTTTGTAAAAATGAGCTTTATTCAATATGATGTCTACCTCGGTACTCCTCTGCCGTCACGTAACGGTGTATGTGTTTAAAAGGTTTTCTCTAGTTTGCGTTTGTAAAGATCTCTCTCGATTAATATCTTCTCGGGTTGATTACATTGATTGCGTAGTCTCCTTGAACACTTTGCTATAGCATATAACACACTGGGAGCATTCAGCTAAGTTATCGTACCTGTACTTGCAGGATCGATCTAACTCTGTGAGGATTCATGCTAAAGTGCAATCAGTGCAATCAGATCAACTGTCTGACAGCCCCTTCAAGCCCCTAGGGGGGATAATTTACTGTACTTTATTGAGAATCCCCGCAAAGATAGATCGATCCTGCTGGTACGATAACGTGAATCTGAAAACTCCCATTATCACAAAAACACATTAGCCATGGCGTTCCACCAGTGGTATAAAAACGATATATCAGCTAATAAAACTGCCTAAAATACTCATAGACTGTTGCGGCCTAGATAACCCACATTTAGATCCATTTTTAGAAAAAAGACGAAATATATCAACAATGAATAAATAAACGAATGAAAAGAAACAGAAACAGATAATGGTAATACACAAATAATATGCATGGAATCCCTTGGCAATTTCACTCATCATTGATTGTAGCGACTGCTTTATTAAGATATTAAAAAGATGATTGTTCTGTCGGTTGCACGCGGCTTCGTCTAAAATAAGCGCAAAAAAGTGACACGACGCAAAGTTTACTATCAGGTATTCTCTGCTTGTTCTTCAAGGGACCAGGAGGCTATCATTGCACGCAAAGTGTAATTTTGTTGTATATATACGGTTCCTTTTGGCTGCAACTTCTGAGAAGGGGGGGGGGGGGGGGGGGCAACTCCTGCATCTACCGGGATCCATTGCCAACGTACATCAACATCTCAGGTTGAGTTTTGTATTACGAACGATGTTTTTTATATATTTATATGTTTTATAAGCAAGGTTGGTTCCAGGGTAGCAGGTAGGTGGCATGGGCCCCTTCTCTTCTATGGCCTCTGAGGTCCTCCCTCACCCCTTCTCCCTCCCCAAGATCAGCTCATGTATCAAGCGAAATGAGATAAGACGAAGGGTTTTTTTTCAATATCTCTTACATATTATACCGGCAGTAGATTGCCTTCATTTTTTATTCTTGTACCCCCCCCTCTACCCCGCCGTACCCCTCTCAATTAATTAGCAAATTCTTAGAGCCATCAAGGATAGGGTCCCAGCAACCATTCGAATACGTCTATACTTTAAAAATAGAGAGGGAGAGGACTTACCGGTATAGGCCACCTTAAAGCTCCAAAATTCAAACTGATGTCTGCCTGGTCTAAATTCCTGTGCCTATCCACTCAGTCTGTTCTTTTGCTAACTTAAGGAACGCAAGCCAAGTTATTCCGCGTGGAATGTGGGTTCACGAACGCTGTTCAAAATATCATTATTAATCATAGTTTTGTTTACTTACGGAAGCTTAGTTGATATGTACCGGTAGATGAAAACAGCCGACCTGTGCATATACACTGCTGTTAGAAAAGGCGAGTCCAAATTCTACTGACGTTTTCAAAAGGCCACTAAGAGAATTCATAATAACCCTTTATATAAATACTACCCTTGGTCTCTTTATAGCTTATAACTAACATCAACATGTGCATAAATCATAGGGTGTTTTGCAATCTCTTTTAATTTAATGACTCGCAAATTTACCATGGTCATTTCCGTATATTTTATCCAACAGATATGATAAACTATAACGAATCCTTTTAATATTGACTTGTTTTACATTATTTAATTACCTTTATTGCATGAATGTCTGTGAAAAAAGTCCGTAAAAATTTTCCCAGGTGTTACGCACGCAGAGAATCATGGGAAAAACAACATTTTACCTAAAAGTATCCTGATGATACTATATTGCTCTCTTCCAGAGGCCACAGCCATGCACAAGCGAGTCTCCTAATATAAAAGGTGCGGCTCCCATTGATTTTTACAGGTAACACGTACCTGTATGAATCCAATGTAACCACCCTTTCTTTACTCCATTTCGGAGATGACGTGCCGTTTGGCAAAAAACGCGAAACAGACAAGTGAATAACCACACATGCAGTGAAAAGCCATAGAAATATCTGTGGATATCTAGTGAAAAAAATTAAAATTGTGTCTCTGGTCCTAGTAACGACTTTCATAAACACGTTTTTAACGAATCCTCAGATATTAAAATAAAGTGTCATTAGGTCATTCTCTGAGGACTTTTAACGTCTGTCATTATGACAAGGCAAAGTTGCATGCAATTAATATTTTAGGCTGAGACAATATATGTCTTCAAAACACAATCTTTCTAATACGTTTTATTTGAACCTTATTTAAGTCATGTACAACAAGGTTGAACCTTTGTTCTTTGAAATGATTCATTTTCCTTTATAAGCAATGATTCTTGTATAAGATTGAGAGGACAGTTAAAGATCATGGCTAAGTGATAGTCTAACAGCTTCGTCACACCATACGTGCTGCAAAATAACAGATACAACTGCAATAATTCGAGTACCATATCTCTTTTGTCTTTTTTGATATGGTCGACCTTAACTACCAAGACAAAAATTAATGGATTTAAAGAGCAAGCAGGCAAATCAACAGATAATTTGATAAATAAAGAGATAGATGAATTACTAAATATGTCGATAAATAACTGGCAGTAAGCATTGTTCAATAGAGATATCAAACCAATCAACCCTTTATTGTCCGTGAAAGTCGTCTAATGCTGAAGACAAAATTGTTGTTTTGTAAATAATTGCTTCCGAGAAAAATCTAGCTATGTCGGCCGTCTTGGTCAACGGGGGGCATTCACAGAAATTGCGATTCCGTGAGCAATTTTCAAATGAAAAACGCAAACTAACTTAAGTCAAGCGATACTTATTTCAAAGAAAAATAATAAAGGAGGCAAAACGAAGCCATTTCAAGCCAACAAATTGCTGAGCTTGATATTTCATTTTAAGGATGAAGGCGATAAAATGTATTGCCTGCACATCCTACAAAACCTCCCCGTAGAGAAATTACAGCAGTAGTCTAAACTTTAAAAAAAAGGAAGGAATTGTCAAGGGAGTAACTCTCCGGGGTCAGTAAAAAAGTGATTGAACAGCAGTGGACGGCCTTTTGTCAGGGTGGAGGGTCTCACAGACACAAGCTTCATTCATCATGCTCAAGGTATCTACCAGTAGCACTGCTCCACGAGGGACTCCAGGCCTCTCAGTACCTCTGACCGAGCATGCTCCCGTCCATGTACGGTGGAAGGAAGCTTTTAGTACAAGACTACCTTCTGGAAGCCCTAAATTGTCAAACAATGTCTATCTGGCCGTTTTAAGCGTTCACTGTGGGGTGGGGGTTAGGTCGGGGGTCTGGGAATGGGGGGGGGGGGGAAGGGGAGCTTTTACTTATTAGCCAGGCTATTAGGCCGCATACAGAACAAGGTGATCTGAGGACTAACAGATCCGCGGATCAAATATGGCCGGTCCACTTGAAAGCTTGTCGCATAAACCCCTAGCAGACACTGAATTAGACACTGATTCCCTGCAGGGATTAAGCGGTAAGGTTTCAAGTGGGTCGGCCATATTTGATCCTCAAGTCTGAGAGTCCGCGGGTCAACTTTGAATGTGAATGCAGTCTTCAGTTGTCAATCTCTCAAACTGGAACGGGAGGGAAGACTTTGCCGCTAGATATGAAAAGGACCCATTCGTCTCTGTAGTCCTGACAACCCCGTGGGTCAAACCGTCGTTATGTCACCCTGGTATAACTTCCGAGACCGAAGAGTGCAAATTGCAGGAACCAAATTTCATTTTGATGCAGTTTTCTTCCTGCAATAAAAAGTTCACCAGCATGGAAAGGCCATGAAGAAAATAATCAGATGCAAAAACATTTTAATTTATTTTATTTATGAGACTTGCACGCATTTTAGTAACCCAAAAGTCCAATTTATCAGCACACGCTTGTATCTTTTGTCATACGTATCCAAAAAATCACAGGGGGAGAAGGTCAAAAACAAATTTTATTCATTTTCCTGACGAATCTTGCTTATGAGCAAACTCTTTTAGTCGAAAAGTCTCCTTCTACGCCTCACGTTCAACAACATGCCGATGGATTCACCACACTGCTTTCAAAAAAAAAAAAAAATGAATGTTCTTTTTGCAGCAAACATGCTCCTAATTGCGTGATTTCTTTCGTTCCAAAACAACATTGCAGCCGGTAGAGGGATGGAAGCAAATTAAATGTCCCTCCCCGCCTTTTGGCTGTCCTGGCGCCGCGAGTGACTTTCATAAGTGAAATGATGGATTGTTAATATCTATTAGTCTAGCATAACTGCAAGTCAATATTTCAACCTCAGATTTCTTTCACAGTCTGACGTTATCCTTTTTTTTCAAAACTCACAGGAAATCATATTTAGAACATTGATGGCAACGTGACATTCCAGTTCGCTTTTTAATATGAGTGTCGGTCCGCGTGCTCCGTGGCGTGTTAGTTCGTCCTTGGGAGTTCACCTTGGAGGCAATGAGCACGTTCAGCACAAGGTGATTAAGGCTGCATTCACAACAAAAGTTGATCCGCGGACTGACAAAGTCCAGGATCAAATATAGCAAAACAACTTGAAAGCTTGAGCATAATCCTCCAACAGACGCCGAATTCATTCCCGGCGGGGATTACGCGGCAAGCATTCACGTGGGTCGGCCATATTTGATCCGCGGATCTGTTAGTCCTCGGATCAACTTCGGTTGTGAATGCAGCCTTTCTCTCGCATCAGTTTCCAAGCAGACATCACCTGGTTTTAAGTTTCTACGAATTCAGTAAATGAACCGCGGAGCTGCAGTGCCATACTGTGCTGGTATTAAAAGACAAGTGTGGCATTTGAGGTAAAAAGAAGACACGACTTCAGGAGGTAGACTTTCTGGGCGTTGGCAAAAATGTCAACATTTTTGAAAGTGCAAAACGATGTATCTGGTAAAAGTTACATGATGGACATCAAACCTCTCTTTGAACATTTGATGGTACCACAAGGAAAAGTAAATGATGTTCTATTAACATGTTAGACAAATTATTTGTACTTGTTATAATTTCGGGGAAGCAGGTTCCACAAACTTTAATTTCAAGGTTTCCAATTCCCATTTTTGTTTTACAAAATTCATGAAATTATGAATGATATGTTCACAATTCATGACCGCTGTGCCGCAGGACCAGTATATATCTCTCTTATTCACACGTACAACATTTCATACACGTTTTTGTACTATATGTACTTTTAAAAAAGGTTTATTTTCAAAATGATATTACAATGATTTTGTTATTAGTTCTACCATTTCTATCAGATAGGATAGTTTCAACACCCAACAGTAAACTAATTGTCAAATAGTATGTAAATGTATATGTACATCTAGATAGATGAGTGATCATTTTCACATTTTCATAGGCGCAATGCAATGGTTTCGTAACACAGACTGAAAAAGTAGTTTGTCTTTATATTCACAATAATTTGATAAACATAACAATGGGGAAGCATTTTTACTTATAAAATACGTTTACACTCTCTGTAAAGAGTAGAATTATTCTGCTTCCATTTAGTTTCCATTATAATATGCATTCCTCAGCTATGCAAGTACTGGTACGTACTAATTTCTTTAATTATAGGCAATGTCATATCTCACCCCCAATGAACAATATAGGCTTTATGCATAGCTTTTCCAGATATCCACTTTTCATCTCGTGGTCCGGGTAACACATCATTGAGGTATAATTATCCAAAAATATAATTTATAAGTTCAAGAATGCTTTTTAAAAAAGCTTTTGGTTTACACATCAATTTGAAAAATACTCAAAATTTCAGCTCGTGATTTTCGATTCTCATGACTTAACAATAACATTCTCCCGGTTCTCTTCACTAACCCCATCTAACAAAAAGTAGTCTTTAATTCGGATTTTCCAAGAAGGACCCAAATGAATCTGATGACTCGTTTAGACTTTTTCTTGGTTTAATTTCAACCTGGTATATATGGTTAGATTGATGTCTTAATGTGGTTAATGGACACCTATAAGCCAAGCACGTTTTTCCACTTAAGTGATTGCCGTCACCTGGCTGTCACCTGGCTTCCTCTGTAAAATAACCTACCGTTAATCTCCATTTGAATGTCTAGCAGGTTCTACTTTTGTGACAGCTACAGTACAGAAGGACCTCTGGTCTACAGTAGCATCTGTTTTCCTTCTTCAAGTAATCCCTCGCATTTTTAATTTTGTGTATCACTGCACTTATAAAAGACTTATTAAACCAGCTGTATGAACTATGTGTAATTTGATTCTTGTTAAAACATGTTAATACAAGATATAGTTTCTGAATTCAGACGAAAATTGCCCTTTGGAGTAACCAGGCGGTCGTTAGCCAAGTAGCCGACCACCGATAAATAGTGTACCGGTATACTAAATACGATTCTGGCGATATGTAATTTTCAGTGCTGGTCAAATACTTAACTCGATAATGGTTGAAAAAAGAAAGAGCGAGAGAGAGGCGGGGATGGGCAGCTTAAGAAATTGTAGGTCCATTCACCTCTTATACTGTATTGAAAAAAGAGCTACCAGTAACTTTCCGCGCTCATATTCCCAAGGGAGAAGAAAGGGCAAATGCCAGTGATAGATTCCTGGATCAAGATCGCCTAGATATTGACAAGCATAAGTGACCTGGCCGAAACAACGACGAACGTATTACCTGTTGTTAAAAGGAGAAAATTGCCGTCACGAACTGAAGGGTAATATTGAATTTCGTTTAAAAACCCTCATAGACTGTATCCCGTATGTTGGCCAATCATTACTCAAAAGAGGACAGACGCTGATTGTATTTTTTACTTAATTGTGTGTCTTGTAAAAAAACAGTAGGTTACGTATACTTGTATCTGATAGCCCTGGCATGCTGGTTTGTTTATTTCTTATTTATTTATTTATTTATTTATTTATTTATTTTGTCCAGCCCTCATTATATCCAATTTACTCGGGGACTCTGGCTGAATCCAATCGGATTAACAGATTGACACGCGTTCTGCTGACGTTGAGCAGAATACAAAAAATAAAATGGTGATTATACAAGGTCTAGGACTTCGTAAAAATATTGGTTGGGTTCATTTGTAGTGACGGTGATTATTTGAAATTTGCCCTAAAAACAGACTTTGCCATCGTTGGATTCCACTGGGAAATTATTCGAGCTCCGTCGGGCCCCGAATGGACCTTTGTTAGCATTGTTTCAATTTGAGTCATTTATTTCCTAGGCACTTCATACTGGTGATGGTTATGGTAGGCAATACAATTACTGACAATAATTATCCCAGTTGAGAGTAGAAGCTAGCCCAGAGGTGACCAAAACTCTAAGTCTATAACTGCTTTGTTACATGATCACGCATTTTTTCTATTATTGGAAATAATTAAGACACATAGATAACTTTATGACGGATATCTAACTCATGCAGCCGACATGGAGATCCGGTGTAACAGGAATGGAGGTCCGCTAGGAATCGTAGTCCGCTTCCCATTATTTTGCACCTAGGTGAAATTGTTTCCACATACTGACCCCATTACTCCAACTAACCCTAACCTGTACTCATCATATGGGAGCCCGGACTTCCATTCCTAGGACTCCCATTCCTGTTACTCCGGGATGGTAGAATGAGTTGACCTTCATATCAACTCACCAAAATAATTGACTGCAATTGACAGCCTATCGACCAATCGGCAAGCGTCATTTATTTGATCATGTAATATGCAAATTCACCTTTCCACGTGCATGCCCGGTTAGCCGATTCCGGCTTGTGTGTATGCCTACTTCCGGTAGTGCTGGAAGCTGCACAGGTGTGTTAAGCCTAGGTCTCAACTCATTTTGGACGCACGGTTTTTAGGTTCCTTGCGTCCGGCTAAGACGTAGCTAGATCGCAGGGAAGAATGCAAGTAATTGGTGTTGATCATGCCGAAAAGTTTCTACGTGCTGTTTGCGTCCTCCAAAATTCGCACGAAGGACGTGCTCCTCACGCACGAACTCCCACATTTCCCCAATTTTTTTGGCCGTAGACCACACGTCGCAGGCCGGTTGGGACCTAGGCTTTAGTGTGTCGACTCCTTAATGGGAAATGGCAGTGCGCCTATCTGGACCACCATGCAACACGCTATGACATAGTTGGCGCTTGTAAACGCGTTATTATATGTGGGAAAGTGAATTCTGAAAACGGGACACACTGTGAATACAATCGCCATTTCTAAGAACAGTGCCACGATTAAAGAGAACCTCGGAGCACATGCACGAGAGTATAGGGGTTGACTGTAACATGACCAACATCATAATTTACAGAATAATAACTACGTTCTCTGGCTGTGATTACTTCGGGCTAGAAAAATAAAACAAACACATTACAAAACCTGAGATACCATCGATGACTCATAGGGTCTGGAGTGATTGCTAAGATACACATGTTTATCAACAAGTTTACATCGACTTTTTAATAATACCCTGGCTCCAAAATTTTCCCCGAAGTAACTCGCTCATGCGAGGGTCCAGCAGTTGTCATAAAGGCCTCCATTCATAACAAAGTGTCTACCTGATCAGTTATTAAGATATTTGACGGCATGATTTCGTGACTGTCTCGATGCTAAACTAAAACGTGTTCAAGTGTACCATACACTGCATTTCTGTAACAAATAAGGCAAATTTATTGAATTACCAATGAAACATTTTGTCCGTTATCATTTTGCTATCGTTTTGAGGGGAAATTATGTATGCGAGAGGCACGCCCAACAATAAGAAATCCACTATCGTAGTTAAAAAGTGGAGAAGCTCTTACCATACATGAAGAAGCAGATTCCTACCAATCTACTGAACTACCCTTATAAGTGAAATTCATCTAAAAAAATAATCCCGACGAAGCAAGTATGGCAATAGTTTGTCGCGATGGCGTGCCCCCATTACTGCCATTTGTCCTTCATATCTTGAAACAGACATAATACCATTATGGACATTAATCTTTTTTATTGAACGGTTAAAATTACATTGGGACCACAGTCTTGTCTCCAACAACAAACTGGTTAAGTGTTGAACAAATTATTTTGAACAAAATAAAAATAAACATTTCTTCCAAATTTGTCAGAAAATTTTTACTGAGAATGATGTACCCCACTTTTACTACTTTAATAAACGTATAACAGTCTAACCACAGAGATATCTATGTATTAACAAGAATTGTCCACATATTCTTTTTTGAGTGCGATCTGAGATATTATCTAAGATTCTGTCTCATCATTTTTTCTTGAATTGAAACAGCAGGAGATGCCTGCAGTACAGTGTTTTCCTTCTTTACCCGGGGAGGCCAGTCTTGGAAAAGTCAAACCCACAACCCCTAGAAAAAATATTATAAAAAAAGGTAATGCCGTGTTTCAGGCGCGTCAACGCGTTTCCACTAAATTGGAGACAACCATTTTACGCGGATTTCGTCTAATATTGAATGGACTATTCAAATATCTTAATAACACGTTAGTGTCCATGCACACATAATGGACTTAGGGCGGGTCTAGTACAGCATGGACAATACGTTATTATGTCCAAGAGTACAGACACTTATCTAGAATTTTCTTGCTAAAAGACAAGAAGTTTAGAAGCATTATTTTTTTTTGTAAAAAGCCTCAAAATATAGATGTGACGAAAGCGTTGGCGAAAGACCATTTTTGAGTCTGTATATCTGACCTTCCAAGGTCGGACTCTCGTGCTCGGGGCCGCCAGATCAGGTGCCCACACTTAAATCAATGGCAGCGAAGATTTCACATACTTAACCATCTCCAAACCTTAAAAAAATAAGTTGTTGTTCTGTTCTGAGCAATGATAGCCTGGTGGTTTTTCACCACACTCAAGGCGTGTTCAAACTAATCACCGTCCAACACTTCAGATGAACATCTCTTAAGAAATGGCCACCTAAACACAGGCATGGTGAAAAAAGCATCAGCAATTTATCTTTATCTTTTCAATCACATGCCGAAGGTTAACGACCATCAGAGACCCCATTGTAAGTAAAATATATCTCGTATCGGACAATGCACGAAGGTATTGTTTGAGGTGCCGTATAAAAGGACCCAGGCAACCATAGCCCTGGCATCGTGTTCGCTGACAGCTGGGACAGATCAACAACCTGTGAAGGTGAGTGCCGCGTCTTCTTTGTCTCTGCTGTGATTAACACTCATGTTCTCGGCTTAAGGTGATTAATACTTAGCAGTACGGCAGATAGTACAATGTACATGATAACGTTAAGTTGATTCTTTCCACAAGGAATAAATTCATTAAAATTTGTTAAAAAATTTCTGTGTAAAAATGACTGGAAAAATACACTTGGACGTCTTCAAAAGACAATCCATAATTTACACAGTATAGTAATTTCTAATATTCATTTATTCCGATATCTAGAGGAAAGGAAGATGCAACTGAACCAACGGGGTTTATTTCATTTAAGAATGGCAAAACCACCTGTATTTTAGATCTATGCAAATTTTGAGTTGAAGATTACAGACAAAAATGTTTTTAAAAAATTTGCTCGGCTTTCAGAGCCGCCATGTACAGCATCCTGATCCTCGCATTGGTGGGCAGTGCCCTCGCCAGATACGACGAGCACCATCTCCGTAAGTACCAGACTTTAAGAGTGAACGCGGAGAATTAATGTGTCGTTGATTGCATTACATTTATCTATTGGGACGTGAGTATGAGAAAACTAGAAGAACCATGCCCAGAAAACACTTCACGATGGGATCACGTGGCTACCATGTTGCTGTGACGTTATAATGTGGTTACCACGTGGTAAACACGTGGTTCGAACGTGGTGTGTTTGATGGACAGCTTGAATTCGATGTTAAAGGGGTGTGTCTTATCGGACTGGAGCCGGTTTCTTCGCCAAAGAAATAAAGAATTGAGTCTAAGCAGTAGAAATGAATCTGTACTAAGATGTCTCTGTCAGTTATGGATATATACGGGTTGTAAATTTGTAAAGAAGTTATTTTTATAAAGGGCCAGCAGGAAAAATAACACTTATTAACAAGGATAATCAAAACAAGGCGAATGGTGAATATACATCTTCGATTATAATTATTACGAAGAACATTTCATTGCAGCCCCAAAATTCTTCGATTTCTGCAAGAAATGCATCGAAGAGAGAAACGGCGTGGGCTACTACGAGAACCCAGATGATTGCAAGACCTACCTTCAGTGCGACTTGGACGAGAACTTAAACACTAGGGTCACCGTGAAGGCTTGTGCCGAAGGTACCCTCTTTGACGGCACCATCGTGACTTGTGTCCCCTGTGAGGTCGCCACCTGCCCAGGCAGCAAGGCGCCATACCCACAGTGCCCACCAAGAAGTAGGTGTACTCTTTTGAAGAAAGCGACCATCAGCGATGGTGCCAGAAATATGAATCAGATTTTTTGAATAAATAGATAAATAAATAAATAAATATATATATAATTTAATTGATTAATTAATAAAAACGTGAAAAAAATTAAGATAAAGGACATCTGATCCTTAAAGTCTTCGAAACTTTGAAACATAACGTTTAACATCACCGCCTGCTTTTCTCTCAGCTCCCCCACCAACCACCACCATCGGTTACACTACCCTTCCCCAGTTTGACGGCAAATGTGACGGCCCTGACGGATGGACCTACTTGGCCGTCTGGGGTGATGTCAACACCTTCTACAGATCCCAGACCATTGGTGACGACACCAGAATCGAGCGTGTCAGCTGCGGACAGTGGGAGTTCAACGTTCAGAGATGCATGTGCATGGTTCCAGGTAAGACTTCATGTGTTCCGATAGAACGAAAAGGAGGGTCCAGGTTGGGGTTAGCCTGACGTAATTGGGTCAGATATTTGCTAAAAAAACAATAAGATATTAAAAGGGGGCTTTCTGTTTCTTTAATTTGATAGATTCTCTAATTTGATAATTTTTTTAATTTCTTTAATTTGATAGATATTTTGAGTGGTATCTAATATTTTCGTTCGATAACTTTTGCGATCATTTCTACGTTGGTTACTCCGAAAAGCTCATATATAATAACACAAAGGACATTTGTTCTAGATCTCCAGGCTATCGCCCTGTGGCCATTCGACGAGAACACCGACACCACCGTCGATAACTTCTGGACAGACTGTGCTGGTGTGGAACTTTCATCAGGAAAGGTCGGCAACTCCGCCCACTTCAACGGCACCGTCCACTGCGAGGTCCCACGTTTCAACAACTACCCATGGGGCTCTGCCCTCACCATCTCTTTCTGGTACGACAACCAAGCCTATACCAAGAACGTGCGTGATGGTCTTTTGAACAACGGTAACTGCGCCGTCGAGCCAACCATCAGCATGTGGTCCGAAGGGGGCGTGTTCGGAGGACGTGTCCTGGTCAACAACAACGGCACCCTCCAGACTGTGAACCTTGGAGCCTCTGTGAGTCAGACTTTATATCTGGGCCTAACATGTTTGTCACCCGTCGGACAAGTACCTTAGGTCTTGCTTGCCATGAATTCATTTTGTAATATTGGTGTTTATTAAAATATCAGATATTTCTTTTGTTTATCCATACTTATTTTAAGCAACCTGTGTTAAAGTTTTGCGACATTTATAATTAAATCTGTGGATTTTAATTACAAACCCGAATGTAAAACTCTACACAGGTGGTAAACATTTGTTTCTTTTTCAGGGCGGAAGTGGTTTCAACCATGTTGTCTTGGTCTATGATGGACTTAGACTGAAATTGCACTTCAACGGAAAGGTCGTCCTCGACGAGATCGCCGTTGGTATGTGGATTTAAATTGCTAGTTATCAATGTTGAATTGAATATATTACGATTACATTCTCTGCAAAATCCAACAAATACTTTTTAATTACACATCTTGCAATACATGTGCATATGACGCGGTTTCAAGCTGTGGTTTTGTGGAACTAGTGGCTACACGTGTACATTGTGCAGTACCGCGAAAGCATTCCCGCCATAATATTATATTATGACCAAAAAAAAAAAAAAAAAAAAATTCACTGCAGGGTATCAACATGTTGGTAAATACTAACTCTGTCGGGTTACAAAAATTGGTGGGTACCGCTTTGTTCCACACAAAAGTCCGTGCTTTTAAAAAACTCTTAATTTGTTTGTGGTGCGCGGTACGGCTACCTCGCCTGCTCCAAAACACTGATGTTTACCAATTCACAGATTTATAAAGCTTATATTCAAAACTTCTAAAATCACAAAATGTCCACTTCAATTGCAATTTAAACATTACACACATGGGATTAAGTAAATATCATACCCGCGTGGAGCTCTCGCTATTGCACGCGAGATTATGGTAGTTGTTGATTGTCCAATCACGTTATGACATTGGGCCAATGGATCAAAAACGTTTGAGTTCATGAAAATCGTCATATCATTATTTTGTCTCCCCCAGGCGCTATCCCAGCTACCCTTGCTCCACTTTACATGGGCAGAGACTTGGACTGTGAGACCAACTTCGGTTTCAGCAACACCAACCTGATCGGCTTCCTCGATGAGGTAAAATATCCTCAGTTCTAAGATAAATTCAATGCATTATTGTACAGCACATGTTGGGATATAAAGTGAAGAATAAGACTGTTAAAGAATAAGACTTCACAAGGCCAAACGTTACCGAGCGTTATCTTCATTTTCACTTTCATGAAACTTTCAATAGTAATAGCTCAACTTCTGTAAAACGTCAAATTTGATACTATTACTTTCGTTTTTTAAAGATGCCTGCCAAGATCAAATAATGCTCTCTCAGATCAACGTATGTTAAGAACTCGCGACTTTTAAAAATATTAACATTTTGATCAGATTTTTTGGGGTATTTCTAACCGCCTATATGCACCAATTTTCAGGTCCAGATTTACGACTGGCCTCTCAGTGACGCCATGGTCTCCAGATTGTGGTCCGGAGAGAGAAACATCAAGATGGCCAGAACCGACTAAATGAATTCTTCGGTCGGATATCATACTTAATCAATGGGCACAAAAGGATGACGAAAACGGCGCGGTATTTCTGGAACGCTGATAGTCTCGTAAAGTATCTTTGAAAACATCCAATTGATCACTGCAACAGTATTTTTCAAGACCTCTCAAAACCTCGCTTTCGTTAATAATTGGCTCCTTAACAGTAGCGACGGGGTTACTCCAGGAGAAATTATATTTTACGAGCACACTGATAATCTTTACGATTATACCGGAATATTGTACTATCAATGCGCGGCATTAGGTCGTGTAATCTGATAGTATGATAAACGTATATAAAATAGAAAATAAACATGTCGCTGTTATCACAACAAGAGCGAATTTCGTATGTTTAATTTAAATTTCGATTGGATTTTGAGAGAAATCCCATTTCAATGAGCATTTGTGAGAAGACAGATACAGAGACGCTGCACGTTCCATTTCTTCAACGGATTATCAGTTAATTGTATTTATGTTAGGTTATCTTTTATCTGGTATACATTTACTTTTTTCTTTCATTATTCTAGTGTTTTTATGGAATAAATTTAACTGCAGGGAGAAGTGTGTTTCTGACACTGTTTTTCGTTTCTTTTTCATTCATTCTGTGAATAATCAAGTAAAAAATTAGTTCTGCATATATCTGTCGATATGTACTAAATTGCTCCAGTGACATATAAATAAAAACACCTTCTTTATAAAAATGATAATAAAATTCAGAGTAAGAAAAGAAAGAAAAAAACTCACTTTTTTAAGTTCCAGTATTTAATTAAGATCATTAACTAAGAACATACGGATATACATGTACTGCGCTTTCAGCCCTTTCGCTTTTATGTCCGTCGAATATTTTTCAGCACGAGTTAAGTTAACTTTAATTTTATCTTTTAATATACAGCCCATTGTTATACTAGGTGTGAAGCTCGACAGTTCTAAACATTAGGCGTTTGTTCATCGTATGGGGGCCTATCATAGACCTTATACATACCATACCCCCTATAGCATAGAAAATTGCCTTTAAGAGTATGTAGCCTACAATTAATTGCAAGTATATAGATTTCCTAGAGACAAAACGTGTTTTCTACCTCTGGACAAGACAATAGACAACGAAAAGCAGTTTTATAAATATGAACTGGTGCTAATAGCTTCGGTTTGATGACAACGACGCCACAAATTCTTCACGCTGCAAAGATGCTATATTGTGTTTGATGTGCTTGGATGAGACACCAAACTGATTACATTTTGTAGTCCATAACCACTGCTCCATAACATGGGATAAATTTAGGAGACCTGAAAGATTTTTTCGATACTTAAATTGCAAAAGGGTGTAAACGTTGGTTTAAAAAAAAAAAAAAGAATGTGTAATGTCTTTCTTGGACTTCCCCAAGTTCTGATCAAGAGAGCACAGAGTCTCAGAGTCTGAAGCGGTATTGCGGTAGCTGTGACAGGAAATGCGGTGCAGTGCGGGATTGCAGTCCCGGAAATAAACCACCTCATTAGCATATTGAGGTACCCCAAACAACGGATGAAGTTATGCTTATGAATTTGTGCGGTAAGTCGGTGACTGTTATCTCCACAGATATGACTGCTTGTGCATTCTGTGAAAACAAGCCTATGCGCGGTTGTGTGTGAGCGGAAAAAGAGCCTCGGTGACTCTAAAATACTCCTTAAAAATGTGGATATTTTACTTTGAGTCTCTGTGAACAGCATGCTGTCCTTTTACTAATTTACTATGTTACTGACTGTGGCGTCTTCAAACTCTTGGCTAGTACAGTCGGTACTTGCTCATTAATTAGTGTGTTTAGACAGTGTCCTCCGTGTTAACGTAAATTGAAATTTGGCACACTGGCATCGTAAATTATTGCTGGTCTGTCTCAGGAAATGCCTTGTTGAAGTTGCAGTCGTGCTTGTCATTTTCCCAGTAATTTGAGGCCTTGACGTTGTTGTTAGCACGTTCTCAGTTTGTTGAGCATTAGTTTTTACCATCTTAATATTAACAGCATTAAATTGGCATTTACTAGCTTGTGTTCTGAACTGGCTACTTCATGCCCTGGGTGATATTAATTGTTGGATGTAACTTCGGTTAATATGTCCTCATGGAATCAAAACTGGAAGGGATAAAAGACAGTAGATTGAAAAATACAGACCCTGTACCTTGTCTGTATTAACAGTGTCTCCCCATCTTGCTTCCTATAACCCTATGGCAATTCATAGGGGTTTGCAAGGGGAAAAGACTACACCATGCACTTTTAGTTAAATTTTGTAGCTTACTAATTAAAAGTCATCTGCATGCATTTGAAAATGACCTATGATCCTGTAAAGCTTCTAATACTTCCAAAGTTAGTTAGATGTTGAAGCCCTTTAAAGGAAAGTTTGTTTGAAGTGTACCAAATTTAGTATTAACCTTTAGAACCAAGGTGGTTGCCATACCATTTTATGAAGTTTTTCAAGAAAATTGTCTGTATTTTGGCACAAAGGCCTGCTATAAAACATTGTATGATTTTCTTGTGTTATGTGAATAAGACCCAATTTCCCATAAACTCCATCAGTTTATGTAGATCCAACTCTGCAGGAACTCTTGCTGAGTGCAATCAGCTTAAATGAATGATGTCAAAGACACTCGACTCAGTGCACTCGACTCAGTGACTGTCAACAGCCAGTTGGTCTAAATCACATTTCGAAATAAATCATTTCATTAAAATTGTTATTAAATGCCAAATCCAAATGAGGGGATAGGCCACACAATGATTTGTGAGTAGGAGAAAATGTTTTCCCCCTGAGGAAAATTCATTTATGCAAGAAAATAATGTTTAGATTAATTTGGCAATAAGTGTCTGACTGTTTGGAGTGTGATATCTGTCAGCTTCTTCATTTCAAATAGTAGTTTATAAGCATGCTTTTTAGACTATGTCTGTTATCTGCAAGTTTTAAGTATAACACCCCACTTACAATCTAGTACTAGTAGTTATCTGAAATTTGGGGTTCTGTAGCAGAGTGTAAGATATAGTCAATAGACCTGTCTCAGGCACAGTTCCAGAGATATTTCTGGTAGTCTTCTAACTTATCTTTGTTGATCCATCCTCCATTTTTGACTGTCTTCTGACAGAAAAAATTAGATGCCAGTCAGTATCGGGTTATGGGAATGGTCCCTTAGACCCCATTCCCTCAGATTTGAGATCGATCTATCCCTGTGGGTAGTCTCACTAGATTACTGTCAGCTTAGCCAGCTTAAGCATCTGTCCCGCCTACTAAAAGCTGTAAGGGGGTAATTAACTGTCTTGCACTCTCGGCTAACTGCAATTTAGCGTGAACCCTCAGGGAGTTAGGTCGATCCGGATGGTCCATTGGGTCAATCTAAATCTCTGGGAATGCACTCTTAGTGGACATATGATTCTATGACACACACTAAGATGCTGCAATTTTACCAGATGTGAAAATTTTCTTTGCAGTATCTCTAAGTGCTTCTGTACAAGCCTGTGAACATTTATAAAGCTCTCTGGATCAAGCGCTTCATGGGATTGATACTTTTTTGTACATCTTGATAGTAAGGTATTTGTCAAATATATTAACTGTCTAGGTTATTTGTAACCTTATAACTTTCAGATTATTCTGTACTTTTATTTCCGTAAAGACAACATTTGCTGTAGTAATTAGATCCAAAACATTTAAAACTCTGTAAAACTGCACAGTTAACATGCACTCTGGTAGAATACCTCATCATATCTGTCCTCTAGACCACAAAATTGCGAACACTGAGGCGTAAAAATCTGGTCCATCTCTCCCGCGTCAACCATGCAGCTTGCTTGATCAGCTGGAAAGTTATTTCATGGTTCTCTGGATTACAGCAGACCTACATAGAACGATGTCACTGCTCTGTATAGAAGAGGCAAGGAGACCACGTCATCAACTTTTCTGCTCAAATACACACTGCAACTGACTGATATATGTGGATATTCTTTAAATGTCACCCCCCTTGGTAGAGAGGAGGTTTAATAGGGTCTGAAATAGCTCTGCCATGAGTGTGCTAAGTGTGCTCCTGCTGTGTGATGGCATGCAATGATTGTATGTTGTCATAATTAGAAAGAAGACTCCAGAGAGACTACAAGAGTTTTGTATGAGATTCTGGCATAAAAAAAAAATCATTTTCTGAGTCTCTTTAGCGATATCTTATTCATATCAACCTTCTCTCTGCTGAGTTTCAAACTTAGAAATACCACATAGATATAAACTTATACATTGTATATGCCATTCCTCACTTAAACTTCTTCTTCATCATTCTTCATTCTAAAAACAACTGATAACCAGCAAAATGAGACAAAAAAGCAAGTTATCCATTCTGGTGCCCTACCAATTAAAATATTGTTCTTATCTAACACTTAATATTTTCTGTGAAATAAATGAAAATAAAAAAAATTGAAAAAAAAAAAAAAGAATTTGTATATAACTTCATTAGTACTATTTTATGCAATCTTGTCTCCCATTCCCCCTTGCAAAATCCTACATTTTTCACTGTTAAGTTATTTTTATTGATTGTAAATCACAAAAGAAGTGATGAAGACTTCTTCCACTTTATGTTCTGACTAGTTTAGGAACTAAAAGATTAAATCATTAATGCAAGCATTAAAGAAAAATATTATATATACATATATAAAAAATGGCACAAAATTTGTAAGTCGTTGTAAATGGATGTTGCTTTCTAAGCAATGATATGTTGGCTACTACATAATTTGGAGTGCAAGATAATGAAAGAAGGTTTATACTAGTATTTTTTTTTTTTACTCTCCAAGAAGCACTAGTATGTGTTCCTGACTAGTGATTTGCTTCTAGGGGTTAATTCAAACATTTTCAACCCTAACGTCAGCTTTGTCGTCAAAGAAGAATCAATCAAAATCTTAAAATTAAACAAGAAAACACAATCTCTCGATCAAACAAAATTTTCAAAAGGGTGTCCTATTCCAACCAAAGTCAAAAACTGAAGTGTTAATCACAGCCAACAGTAGCCTTGTTAAAGGTCGTTCAGCCTAATCCCTTCTTCAGTTTATTGGATTAAAGCCGTCAACTACAAAATTTACAGACCGACTAGGCTTAATGTGTCAACATTTTGTCGAGTTTAAGAGGGAATAGACTTCCTAGGGAAATATTGACAGTTGCCATTGGGTATTTCTAACGGTACATTTAGGGGGTTCTTGAGACGCTGCAGATAGTGGTGGCAGAAATGGTAAGGGAGTGTGCTCACAGTGGACATCCTGAATACTTACTGTATCTATAGATATATAGGTTGATGTCCATAGGATTTAAGAAATATAGTATTTTAAAAACTTAAAAGATATTTTTAAAAGTGTACCAGGGAAGAAACTATATATTTTACCCGGTCATCAGTTTTGTGGAAATTCTTTAAATCTAAAAATTGAAGACTGGAATTTTTTTTGTCTTTTTTAATCCATGTTGAATCTGACTTAGTTGATATAAATATGCAGCTTGTGGTTGAAATATTGAGAGTATTGATACATTATGATTTTTGTGGAATAGGCCCAATATCTTTGTTTAAAAGAGCTATTGCATATTGGATCGAGGCGGGGTGGGGACTTTTTGTTCCATGTTACTTTGTGGGCAATGTTCTGGTAGCTTATTCCTAGTCTGTTTTAGTCTGGAGTAGAATGCATCTTGAAGGAAGCCATTTATACATTATATTTGATTATAAATTCTATTTTAAATCTCTGAGTGACCTTTGTTTTTTTATTACAACTGATAAACATTACTAGAGATGTTGGTATTTTGAAACCCTTGACCTACATATATCAACTAGTATTTGTGTATATAACAGAATTGAAGGATGCTGTTAGTGGTAGTTCCTTTTGGTGTTCATTAGTTTTACATTTTATAATATTTATGAAAAAAATTATATATTTTCTTTTTAAGGGTACGATGAAGGTGCAAATGTGTTACATTGATGCCATGGAGACAGATGTTTCATCTTGGAAGATGTACCAATGACGCGTAGTTCTGAGTAGCAGATTTTTACCCACCTTGACTGGTAAGGTAACTTAATATAAATGACTTAAAATATTTCCATATTTGTTGGGTTAAGAAAGGTTCCATAACAACAAGTATGGGCCATTCCGTGGTATTTTTTTTTTCCATTTTGGAAGGATATTTGACACTTAAAGTGAAAATATTAAAAAAAGTAAAAAAGTTGGAAGACCCATTTTTTTGTATGTTTATTCCTCTATATGTGAATTATATTTAGGTAGAAAATTAGGATTAATTAGGATTGAAAAGATAATAGTTAAGGAAAAATAGTAATAGTTAGTGAGCATTCTGGTCCTTTCTGGTCAAAAGGATTTTCAAGAAATGGAGCACGCTAGTTCCTCTGTTTTGAGTGAAGTGTGTTAGGGTACTTCAAGGAACTCAGAACTTTGCCTTTGAAAACAGCCTGTCTTTATCATTCATAAGAGTGATATACTGCTTTCAATCAAAACTTAAAATAATTTCCTGATTTATCTGGGTAAAAGGTGTTGTATTTATGTCTCCCCCCCCC
>NW_019775623.1:0-35319 GCF_001039355.2 Lingula anatina | reverse complement strand
GGGAAAGGGGTTTTGTTTTTTTTTCCCCCCCCCCCCCCCCCCTCCACACACATACGGACCTGCATGCCTTCAGTGCAAACATTTTAATTTTTTTAATTGTCCGCTTTCGTCTCTACTTAACAAATAGTCTGTTGTTAGCAATTTTTATTTTTACCCGTCCTCAAATCAGATTCTCTTCTTATACAAGTTTCCTAACAGGTAAACCAAAAGCTAACATTTTTTGTCCAAAGAAAATTTTATCTTTCATATTATAATGTAGCAATACTACTCTTATTTAAACAATATTTACCAATACTGTTCAATTTATTTCAATTGCTTTTCTTAAAATTGTGTCTATTGACTTGGAATTGAAATGGATAGGCTGGCTTTTTGAATGAACTATACTAGCTTTCTGTGAGGTGTAAATATGCTAGTTAGCATTAATTTGAATGGGCTGAAAGTAGATCATGTAGACATTTTTTAGCTAAATAAACAATGCTTTAAGTGTTTCATATAGGCAGGCATAACATAACTTGTTTAACAGCGATATTAAATATTGAGCCAAAGTGTAATGTATACTCAATCAAATCATTCTTATTAGTGCTTTTTATAATCCTCTTGAAAATGTTCATAACAAAAAATACTTTTCCCATATATTTTTAAGAAAGTCTTGAATGTAATTTGCCGTGAACATAATTTATTCACAAAGGATTAATGGTCCAAACATAGAATCAGGTACACCGATTTTATTTCCAACACAGTGAGTTTCTTTTTTTTACACTCATCATTTCACAATGTGTCCGTGGGGAGTGTTATTGTTTGCCTTCTCTGTGGACACAGCGTCTAACTTTTCTTGCCTGACGAGAGAAGAAAACCTTGTTGCGTTTTTATTTGCCCGTCACAAAGCCATGCCTTTGCAGCTCGATGAAATGGCGCAGAAATGGAGGGAATAATAGTCAACATCCAATTTCTTAATACATTGTATTTATTTGTAACAGAATTAACAATTTGACCAATGCAAGGAGATGGAATACAAAGTAAATAAGGCATGTATGAGAGGCAGGGTCAGGTGGAAGAAGAGGAGGGGTCAGGGGGAACGTTGACATAATTGCGATGTCATAACCTGAAAGCGCCAACATTGCTAGACGCCTTTAGAAGTGTGGTTTATAGACCAAATAAACAAACAGAAGCTTACAGGTGTCACAGTGGTAATAATTTGCGTGAAAAGAAAGCAGCATTTTCTGTGCAATTTGACGAGGATTGGCAGCCGGTCTCCACGAGCCATGATGAGGCGGAGAATGGCTGAGGTCGCAGGGGCAGGCAGCCATTCTGCTTCTCCTGAAGACGTGTGACTCAAGGCACTAAACCTATACACTCTTTTGTGGAGATCTGCAAAGGGAAGGTAAACAAATTCTTTTTTTAAACCCACCGTTTGGTCCATTCACATAGTAGAGTAACGCCTGAGGGAGGAAGTGGGTTGACCCGTGAGGAAATACACCACCTAACATAGCGCATTTCATACGTGCCTAAAACGCGATTAGAAGACATGGTTGAACTGCTCAAGGGGTTTAGCCTCGGGCTACTGCCTGCCCCTAGGGTATTTTTGGTTTGCAAAACGGAGCACACTTCAATGAACATAGCAGTAGTATTCTTTTGGATGTGGTACAATGGTGTCTGCTTGGTTCTTGGTCTGTGGTGAGTTATGAAATTTTCTTTTTTTTATTTTCAAATTTAAGTTGAATTTCAAGTTCTGAGGTTGGATATCATTAGATTATTCAGTGGTGATTTTCATTTTCTTTCAAGACCTGTGCAGGAGCATTTCATGTGGAACATAAGTGGGCTATGAGGAATTTGATTTATCTTTCCATTTCAGAATATTTTGTTTGTGTGGCAAAATTGATTTGGGGTCTCTGTAATATATTTTTTGTGGGGCCATGCAGAAAGAGAGACTTTCTAATTATAAATCATGGACTATTATTAGAAAATAGGAAAACGGAACCTTTGAAATTGTATATACTTTGTACAGGAGAACCTTCATCGCCCTGGGCTTAGAAATTCAAAGATGCATGTTTCTGAAGTTCTCAACAAAGTCCAGGTGTGAGTGTTTGATTTAAAACAAAAGGGTAAAAATAGGATTTCTCACCTGTGGCAAGGGGAGGCCTGTTTTCTTGTGTTAACGCTACCTCTATTTAGGACACGCCATTGTAGCAAGGTTCCAGCACCAGCTTCACTGCTGCAGGCTAAAAATTTGAAAATTTATAAAACACCTTTCATGATTTTCAATTTACTTTAGCTCTACATCACAGGAAGAATATTTGTGGTTTTCGCTCAGAGTAAAAAGAACAAGGTGGAAAGCGCGTCGGGGGACAAATTTTGTTTTCTTGACAGCATCACTGGGTGAAGCATGGAGGTGCCTTTTTCTTCCTCCATGGTCGACTGGCAATGTACATCCCCTTGGGGTGAAATTAGTGGCGTTACACAAGGAGTCACAAATACCCTTGGTGCTACGGTATTGTGCACATGGTTGGCAGTGGGGCAGAGGTCGGAAAAATAATCTTGGTGCCATTCAGGGATATTGGGGGGGAAATTGAAAGGGGAGTAAACTGGGGAGGGGGGTTCTGGCGGCTTCCTCTGTCTGGTGNGACTAACTTTGAATGTAAAAATGGATTCATTAACCATTGGTAAGTATGGGAAAATTGTTGTTTACTTCAGGAAAATTCATTTTTTGGCCGAAACGAAGAGTTATTATTGCTTTAAGTGTTTCATATAGGCAGGCATAACATAACTTGTTTAACAGCGATATTAAATATTGAGCTAAAGTGTAATGTATACTCAATCAAATCATTCTTATTAGTGCTTTTTATAATCCTCTTGAAAATGTTCATAACAAAAAAATACTTTTCCCATATATTTTTAAGAAAGTCTTGAATGTAATTTGCCATGAATATAATTCATTCACAAAGCATTAATGGTCCAAACATAGAATCAGGTACACCGATTTTATTTCCAACACAGTGAGTTTCTTTTTTTAAAACTCATCATTTCACAATGTGTCCGTGGGGAGTGTTATTGTTTGCCTTCTCTGTGGACACAGCGTCTAACTTTTCTTGCCTGACGAGAGAAGAAAACCTTGTTGCGTTTTTATTTGCCCGTCACAAAGCCGTGCCTTTGCAGCTCGATGAAATGGTGCAGAAATGGAGGGAATAATAGTCAACATCCAATTTCTTAATACATTGTATTTATTTGTAACAGAATTAACAATTTGACCAATGCAAGGAGATGGAATACAAAGTAAATAAGGCATGTATGAGAGGCAGGGTCAGGTGGAAGAAGGGGAGGGGTCAGGGGGAACGTTGACATAATTGCGATGTCATAACCTGAAAGCGCCAACATTGCTAGACACCTTTAGAAGTGTGGTTTATAGACCAAATAAACAAACAGAAGCTTACAGGTGTCACAGTGGTAATAATTCGCGTGAAAAGAAAGCAGCATTTTCTGTGCAATTTGACGAGGATTGGCAGCCGGTCTCCACGAGCCATGATGAGGCGGAGAATGGCTGAGGTCGCAGGGGCAGGCAGCCATTCTGCTTCTCCTGAAGACGTGTGACTCAAGGTACTAAACCTATACACTCTTTTGTGGAGAGCTGCAAAGGGAAGGTAAACAAATTCTTTTTTTAAACCCACCGTTTGGTCCATTCACATAGTAGAGTAACGCCTGAGGGAGGAAGTGGGTTGACCCGTGAGGAAATACACCACCTAACATAGCGCATTTCATACGTGCCTAAAACGCGATTAGAAGACATGGTTGAACTGCTCAAGGGGTTTAGCCTTGGGCTACTGCCTGCCCCTAGGGTATTTTTGGTTTGCAAAACGGAGCACACTTCAATGAACATAGCAGTAGTATTCTTTTGGATGTGGTACAATGGTGTCTGCTTGGTTCTTGGTCTGTGGTGAGTTATGAAATTTTCTTTTTGTTTTATTTTTAAATTTAAGTTGAATTTCAAGTTCTGACGTTGGATGTCATTAGTTTATTCGGTGGTGATTTTCATTTTCTTTCAAGGTCTTTGCAGGAGTATTTCATGTGGAACATAAGTGGGTTATGTAGAATTTGGTTTATCTTTCCATTTCAGAATATTTTGTTTGTGTGTCAAAATTGATTTGGGGTTTCTGTAATATATTTTTTGTGCAGAAAGAGAGACTTTCTAATTATAAATCATGGACTATTATTAGAAAAAAGGAAAACGGAACCTTTGAAATTGTATATACTTTGTACAGGAGAACCTTCATCGCCCTGGGCTAAGAAATTCAAAGATGCATGTTTCTGAAGTTCTCAACAAAGTCCAGGTGTGAGTGTTTGATTTAAAACAAAAGGGTAAAAATAGGATTTCTCACCTGTGGCAAGGGGAGGCCTGTTTTCTTGTGTTAACGCTACCTCTATTTAGGACACGCCATTGTAGCAAGGTTCCAGCACCAGCTTCACTGCTGCAGGCTAAAAATTTGAAAATTTATAAAACACCTTTCATGATTTTCAATTCACTTTAGCTCTACATCACAGGAAGAATATTTGTGGTTTTCGCTCAGAGTATAAAGAACAAGGTGAAAGCACGTCGGGGGACAAATTTTGTTTTCTTGACAGCATCACTGGGTGAGGCATGGAGGTGCCTTTTTCTTCCTCCATGGTCGACTGGCAATGTACATCCCCTTGGGGTGAAATTAGTGGCGTTACACAAGGAGTCACAAATACCCTTGGTGCTACGGTATTGTGCACACGGTTGGCAGTGGGGCAGAGGTTGGAAAAATAATCTTGGTGCCATTCAGGGATATTGGGGGGGAAATTGAAAGGGGAGTAAACTGGGGAGGGGGGTTCTGGCGGCTTACTCTGTCTGGTGGAGGTGAGATTTTCTTCCAAAACCTTCTTTGTTCTACCATGTTTCAGAGTCAGTTGGGGGGGGGGGTAGGGGGGGGAGGGGAGGGGGTTGCAGAGGGGGTATTGAGGCAGGTGTGTCTTTTTAGTTTTCGCCCAAAGTATGGCTTAAACTACAAAAATCAAGACATAGAATTTGGATATTATGGACAGGGAAATTGGACAGGACAAAGTGGATACTGCTCACTTGAGAGATTATGGCGATAAAAATATCTATTATATATAATTATTCTCATGATCAAGTCTAAAATCCATTTAAGATGTTCACTAGACTTTACAAAGAAATACTTTAAAAAGTGTTAACATATTATTAGTTAGCGTATATTGTTAGAAAAAAAGACGTGTTATTTAGATTTATCTGAAGAACACATTGCTTTTATTTCAAATACATGTATATCTGTCTCTTCTTTATCCTCCATTCAAAAGAGAAAAACCACATTTTCTTATCCAGATGATGCATTTAGACTCACTGCCAGATGATATCAAATCTTCCAAATCTTACAATGAATAAAAATATCTTGAAGTCACTGTTTATTATTCCATGAAGAAAATCAAGTGATGTTTACTCAAGTAGGGATGAGTGAAAAATATAGAAGCATTGTACCATTTGTGGTCTCTGGCTTTAAGAGGTCCAGCTCATCTGCAAAACTGATCTCTGTAGAATTGTAGTTAAAGTATTTTTTCACCATGCCATTGTCACTGGAGTCTTGTGTATAGATAGTGGTGCAGAAATATTGACCCAGTGATGCGGAAATATCGTCCTGATACCATCGGGTTTCCTTTTCCTGTGGTCTTCACATGAAGAGGGTCAGTTGTGGGGCCACTTGTAGGGTCAGCTCAGGCCTCCCTACCCTCCAGCTACCAGGGACCATAAATTGTCCAGTGTCTTATGGACATTATGTGGTTGACCTTTTGGGTATGGACAATGGAGTGGGGGGGGAGGGAGGCATAATTTTGGTCAGCACTGAAATGTGTGGTATAGTGAATAGTTTGTTGTTTAATCAATAGGTGGCATCGGTGAGCAATGTAATTCAAGAAGCACTGTGTCCCAAGTATTTAAAATGAGATGGTTTGCACATATTTTGTTGTTCTATTGTGTTTAGTTGTGCTGACACATAGAACATTCTTGAGAAATGGTGTCTACTTGAAGAAATTAACTTGAAGCCCTAAAAAGTGTCTGGAGGTAACCTGTTGACTAAGTGAGCAGTGTTTTCTCAGCTGCTGGCTAATGTTCTGCCGGTTATGTACAATGGGACAAATTATCCTTTATGGTAGGGTGTAAATCTCATTATTTGCACTGATTAATTAGTGGTAACTCGTCACCTAGACCACACATCCAGAGGTTGAGTTGAACATGAAAGTTGTGGTGAAAAATGCATGTAAAATGTGTAGGTTGCTTGACTCTGACCTTACAGGCAGCGAGAGCATGTCAATTTCTCAGAAGGGGTCCTTTTTCATTCTTTTTTTGTCTAATTTTTTTTTTGGTAAAAAATGCATCTTTCCAACAACTGAAAAATACAATATTGCAATGGCTGATGTAGAAACTCAGCAGATTTGTCATTTTGTGTAATTACTGGTAGCAGATGTTAAGAAAGAAACTGAAACGTTCCACTTGTGTTGTATTGGTACAATATGGAAGGAAAAGGGGAAATGTTTCAAATTGAAATATTGGCAAATCCAAGACTTCAAGAGTTAAAAGGATGGGACTTTCTCTACTAGATATATATAAATATTAAAAATGACATAAACAATTAGAGAAGTTTTGGAATTCTTTTGTTGTTAAGAGTATGCTTTTCTCTATTGTTGGAAGGGACGTTATTTACGTACGCCATTTTGCCGAAAATAGGTGATGTCTGTGGGTTACACTTTTAATTCTCAGCTGTTATTCTTATATTGTGGAATTTCTTGCTACATGTCAAAAAAAAAAAAAAAAAAAAAAAAAAAAAAAAAATTGCAGAGTCCCTGAAGACCATAATCTGAGAACTTTCAGAAAATTAACCATTTAAAATATTGAACAGGAATAGCGTCACAACTAAGTTAATAAAACACAATGCTGTGGTATAACTCGGTGGTTATTGGAGTATTATTTAAGGCCCTTTAATCCACAGCCTAAGCACCGGAAGAGACAATTAGGTGTGGAAAATGTCACAGTTCATGGCAGTCGTGTAATGTGCTGTCGAACATTCGCTAATGTCCATTAACTTTTAAAACAATCTCTTTTGAAGTCTCAAAAGAAAAACAATTCTATCATTACCAAGGGGATGTTATGTACAGTGCGAAACAGTTGTCGCAGAAATGAATTACTGAAAGTGAACGGTGACAACGCCCCACCTTGGAGTGAGTGCAGAAAAACAACAAAAAAGATTCAGACATGGTTTAAGTAAAGACCATCATTCCGTCATATATTTTTTTTTGGCAAAATGGTCTCCTGAAATGGTGCCCTTCATCCAGTGACAAGCAGGAGGTGGACCGCCATTTGTTCTCTAAATCATCTGCCTACTTCAACACTGCTGTGGCTTAAGAGGGTCTGTTCACAATCTGATGAATCTAAACCGGTCTTTGAAACAGCATTTTGTCAGATTTTTGTTGAGCTCCTCTTGTTCCGCACTCATTTCAGTTGCATGTTGTATCTGTCTACAGATAGAAGCTGGTTATTACCTCCGCATTTACTATTATGTATTTTAAGTCTCAAGTTGGAACAGTCTGGTGTAAGTGTGATTGTAGTATTATATTGATTGTAATCAACTCATCTCTGCACAGCATCAGTCCAGTGAGTTTCTCTGCTGCATATTCAGCCAATGTGACAGGAATGGCAATCCACTAGGAATCATAGTCTGTTTCCCATTACTTTGTACAGGTAACACTCCTCCCACATACAAATCCCAATACTCTGATGAACCCTTACCTGTACTAATCATAATTAGGACCCCAGACTTCCATTCCTAGGACAACCAGTCCTGTCACACCGGCAGTGTTTTGCTGGTGTGAGCTGTGATCACAGTATGGCCACATTCAGAACAGTTGACTAACAAGTCTGAGGGTCAAATATGGCCGACCGACTTTGGACAACAAGCTTTTTAGTTGGTTGCCATATTTGACCCACAGCCTAGTTAGTACACTGTTCTGAATATGGCCTATGGTTCTAAGGAATGGACCGAGTGATGCACGTGTGAACGCTGCCATAGAAGATTGCTCAGAGAGCAGCACAGGCCGTGATTTATGCCCACAGAGGTTTGTAGAGTATGCAAAGTACAAGACATTTAGCCATGTAGTTATGGATATGAGGGTACTAAATCATGTGGTTCAAAGAAGATTAACTTTTTTCCCCTGCTATTTTTTTGTCCCGACTGTTTTGGGGAGGTATTTCAATAGGAGAGGGCTTGCCATTTGTCTTCCCATTTGCCATTTGTTTCAATTTTTAAGCTGTGTTACATTCAGACTTGGGATATTAGACTTAACTTAGTAAGTCATTAGAAACATATGAATACTAAAAAAACATGAAAGGAAGATGATGTGGCATTTTAGAAATTTACAAAGGAAGGAAGGAATTACTTCTGTTTTATAATATATCAGTGGTGCAAAATAAGAACATTGATCATACTGAGAAAATGCATCCCAAGTAAGTCAAAAAGTCAGTAAATAAATAAATAACTGAATGAATAAATAGATCAGTAATTAAATCAATGAATAATATGAATTGGCTGATGAATAATAAAATTAACAAATTAAAAAATAGGTCAATGAATATCATTTAATTTAGAAAATAAAAAAATGAAGGATGAGAACAGAAATTGCTCATTGACTCGATTCTGGTAACATACTCTACTGATATCAGTCATAGTCTGTAGGTTAAATTTTCCTCAGTTGAAGATTTACTCCAGCCAGCTAATTGGTCCTACAAAGCCAACTTTGCACCATTGGTTTGTTTTATTGCCAACAGGTGTCAGCACCATTTGGGAGTCAACAGCTTCCTCCAAGTTTTGTTTATTATCAGGCAGAGAGCTGTGACAAATCACTTCTGTTTCAGACTGCTGCTTGAAGAAGTTTGTTCAGACTACCTAGAAGAAGACCCGCCTCTCTAGACTGAACAGTGAAGAGAAGTGTGTGAGTTTAAAGGTAAATATATCTTCACAGCTTACGATAATTTACCAATGCCTAAGAAATGTTGAATACAGTGCATGTTGTTTTTGATTTAATTTTCAAGTAAGTTTATTAACTACATATGTTTATTCTAATATTCTTTTATCAGTAGATAAATAAGGGAAGAAATCAAGTTATTCATGACTTCAAATGTTGCATGGAGAACTCACAATCAAATCTAAGGATGTAGTGATGTAGTGGACAAAATAACAGAAGGAATAACATTGTTTTTCTGGTTTTTATAAATGGAAAAAAGTAAGAATGGGTATAGCTTGAATTTGATTTCCAAAAGTTTTCAGTTTTTGACCAAAACAGACAATTTAACGTAGCATCGCCTTGATGAAATAATATATTTGAAAAATGATAAATTAAGTTGTAAGTTGTTCGTTCATATTTTTGTCAGTGTCATGAAATTAGTATAATAAGTCCTGGGGTAGCGCTGGCAATTTTTTTCTCTCAGCCAAATCACTACTTTTTCATCACTTATTACTCCAAACAGTTTAAATTTGACTAAAACAAGTCAAATCAACCATTTTTTGTTTAGCCGACTTATGTCAGATTTAGCATTTGGCTAAATTGGCGAGTGTTAGCGCTACCCCAGTAGTTATACTGATATGCGATTGATACGAACAAGCACTCGCATGTTGATTATTTCAAAATCTCAAATTATCATTCTGTTGACTATGAGCCAGTGTAAAAGATCTAGTTTGCCAACAGATACAACAATACTGGTAAGAGGATCGGCAGGTTTCTTGCATATAATTAACTTGTCATGAGCGTTTACGGACAACACGAGGGGGAAGCCATGTTGTCAATTCAGTGTGCTATTTTTTTAGTTTACGGTAACCTCATTATTTTGACTTCTCGTTGTTTTTGGTCGATCTTCCCGGTGTCATGTGTGAGGAGCTAGCAGCGGGTTACAGTGTTAGTTGTCTAACCTTAGTTATCTTCAGCCAGGAGAAATAACAAGGGAATTTGCTCTTTCACAAATCTGATTTAAACTAAAACACGTCACAGTGTCATTTAAAAATAGTAAAATGCTTAGCTATTATATAAACGTAAGAATGAGTTTGCTAATAAACTGATTCTGCTGATTGGATGGAGCGAGCTTGAATTGTTTAGAATAAAAATAAGAAAATTTTCACTTTGGACCATTTTTTAATGATAAAAGAATATAATGACATAGCACCTGTATATTTTTCATTGCCCCAATATTTAATGGTCATTTTTACATTATAATTGGTGAAACAAAACCCAAGCAATTTCAGAACGTTTTCAAAAATTAATATTTATTTAGTTGAAAAACCAATACAGAAAATTTTATAAGCTTTGCTAACTTTCAGAGTTATTATTTAGTGTAAAAAAAAATTAAGGTATTGGCAAACAATTTGACAATTTTTTCTTTCAGCTAAATAATTATTTCAGTGTTTTATTTATAACTGAAGAACAACCCAAACTTCACCTGTATAACCAATTGACGTTCTAACTCCCATTTTAACCAGATCATTTTTCAAACCCAGTTCAAGACGTTATCAATAAAATTAGTCAGCTGAATGTCTAAACCCATTGGTTTTATTGGCTCGTGTCGTCTCCGCTTTCAGTTCTTTAAGGTATTATAAACTTCCAGAAGAGGCTTAGGTAGGTTGTGAGAGGAATTATCAAGGTGTTGGAAAACAACTGCGCTAAAATAACAGTTAAACACCTTTTGAATTTGATCTATTAGCGCTAGTATTTCTGGAGGACGGTGGGATAAAAGTTGAGAGACGTGAAATTGGATTATGCAACTTGGAACCTAAGCATTTACCTTGTTCATGACTGAAAATGTTTCATATTTACAAAGACAGAAAGTAAATGAAAGATATCTGATGTTACATAAGGAATATAATGAAAATGAAAAAAAAAATCAAATATGGAAAACAAGAAAAGTCTTAAGAAAATTTCTGGTAGGATGCTCTATTCTTTTCTACTTGGCAGGGTAATTTTTTTTCTCCTAATCTTTTTCCACCATCCGTCAGTTAGTTCTAATCTAATATACCCTATCTAATTGCTGCAAAAACATTTATGCACCTCAGCAAATATCATATATGTACAGGGCACCAGGGGGACATGTGGGAATGGTTGTTTAGTTATCTAAGAGAATTGAGGAAAGAAGAAGCACTGGTGTTGGAAAGAAAAAAGTCTCGAACCATTTCTTGCCAAAATTTTATTTCTGTAAAAGTTGGCAGTGTTTTCTGAAGCAAAAAAAAAAAAAAAAAAGGATTTGGTCTTTCTCTCAAATTTGTTTTTTAAAACTTATGTTTGTCTTTTTTTTCAGAAATATCATTCTAATTTTCCTATGACTTAATGACTTATTTATTTTAATTTTTTTTCGATTTATGAAACATAAAATTTTTGATCTTCCCTCAGAAGTGAATGTATACAAGTCTTTACAGTTATAATGGGTCGCTAATGAACAGCTTGTTTTCACATTTTCATTTCGGGACAACTATTAAGAGCAACATGCATGTCAGACTGCAGCGTACAAAAAAAAAGATTGGGAAAAAACATCAAAAACAAAACAGCTGTAACATTTTCAAATTAGCAATATCATTAACTATGGCAAGTTAGGTGCTCACCCGTTGCCAGTGAAATTGGTAATTATGATACTCCAGCGAGATGTATGGAAACTTTGGCAGCCAGTGCTGTCAGGTTTAGTCTTCTAGCCACCAAGTGGTCTGTGATAAGATCCCTTCGTTAACCTTTTTTATCATGGCAAATTCACCTCTAGGGAAAATGGCAGGTTTTCTGTGAATACTACTTATTTTCGCTGCTTGTTACTTAGGATTTGGAAGGGATTGAAAGTGACAACTGGGTTCTAAAATTAACATTGTTCAAGGCAGTTTGTTTGCATTGATTGCTGGTTCCTAAAGGAGAAATATCCAGTGACAGATACGGAGGCAGGGTTTGTTTGGGAATAGGCCTCAATGAGAACAGACATGTTTTGCCATTTTAGTGATTAAAAAAGAAGAAAAAAAATGCCAACAACAACAGAGGACTATATAAGAAGTAGAACATTTTTTGAGTAGTGTAATGAGCAATTAGTTTGTTTTTTACTCCAGAAGTTGAAAGTATTGTAATGCTGTATGTAAAGATCGAAAAGAAGAACTGTACATTAGTGATTAGTGACACTAAACATTGTTACATACTATTAGAAATATTTCTGAAATAAGGTTTGATATCTTGTTGTTTTTGTTTTTTTTTCTAAAGCATATCAGGTTGGTATTGGCGAAGCAGAAGCATAAGAGCTTCAGAAGGCAGATTTTACTTATTGGTTCAAGTTCAGTTTTTCTGTAAACCAGATCTAAACCAGGAAAGTACCTGGATTTGAAAGATCGGATATTTATATATGTGTAGTTTACATATCTGGTTTTGAAATCAGGGTGAACTATACACTACTGTGATCTAAAGTCATGAATATGACATCTGCCTAAAATGTTTTATAGAGAGGGTGAGAAAGTTTTTCATTTGATCTCACAGAAATAGGGGTATGGTGTGCAAAGAGTAACTGTTCCTACTGTTCTGGTAAAATCATGTAAGGACTGATCTTGTTTCCTAGCCATGTGTTATTTTAACAAGTGCTGTGCTGCATTTACACTTACAACACCATAGATGGAGCAAGTTGGGTCCATTTTTGTGAGAAAGCAATAATTCAGATTTTTAAAAACTCTTTTAACCACAAGTTGGAAGTGCGACTGTTCTTGCTTCTTCTCTGTGAAATATGACTTACTTCTCAGAACCGTGCAATAATAGCCTGCAAAATTGAATCAGCGTCTTCGTAGCATCCCAGGTGTAAGGGGGCTTAGGACTGTGATTTATTGTGTAAACGGTCGAAGTGTGCTAAGTTTTTAAAAGGTTTCTAAATACTGCTCTGGTTCTGAAATTATTGAAAGTTTCCTGAAATGAGTTTAACTGCTGGTTGTGAAATGTGTAAAAATGAGGAGAAGTGTTAGTCATGAGCATGAAGGAAGAAGCCATTTTCTTTTAGCACTTACAAAATGATTAGCCTTTTGAGATTTTTTGAAATCCTCCTTGACTTTTTTCTTTCATTTTCTCATTTTGCGTCACACTCGCCTTACCAATTGCCAAGTTTGGTTCATGGTCACATTTTCCAATCCTTTGTTTTTTTTTTTTAAACACTTCAGTTTTGATTATATTTTTGTGTTTGTTTTTAAAACCATTGCATTGTTTATTCGTTCTTTTTAACTGTGTATCTGTATCCTTGATTGTTCTGAAAAATAAAGATCTGCATTGTCCTGACCCCATCGTCTTGTTGGGATGCAGTAAAGTGTTCCATTATAGCACGTTCAGAACAGCAGACTAAGGCCGCATTCTCAACGAATTGAGCCAGGCTTTACAAATCCTGAGAACTAAAAATGGCGGACGTACATGAAAGAAAAACCGCCTAATCTTTTAATAGTCTCTCCGCCTCTCACACGCCTCCCCACACATCGTCCCTGCGGGGTACAGTAATGGATCTTGGGATTAAATATGGCTGACCCACTTGAATGCTTGTTGCTTAATACCCGCAGAGAATCTATTCAGTGTCTAATAGAGAAATAAGTGGAAAGTTTTTAGATGGGTCGCCATATTTGATCTGTAGATGATCTGTTAGTCTGCTGTTCTGTATGCACTCTTAGACCCCATTCCCAGAGATTAGATCAATCCAAACTAGATCGACCTAATTCCCTGGGGGTTCACGCTAAATAGCTATCAGCCAAGCGGTCAGCCAAAGTGAATTACCCCCTTACAGCTTGTAGTAGGCGGGGCAGACACTTAAGCCGGATTATCTGACAGTAATCTAGTGAGACTCCCCACTGGGATAGATCGATCTAAAATCTATGGGAATACGCCCTTAGATTTGGAGAACAGTAAGAAAGGGTAAGAGTTGGCAACATGTTTCTCTTTAAGCGCGTGTTAAGCTGTGTTGTTTATTCAGTTTTAGGGGAATCCTCCCTATTGACGTCTGGTAGCCTTGGTATTGTTATTAAAACAATGAAACTTTCCTATCTGTCAAAAGTCATTGTAGAAGATTTGCAATGATTTGATGGAGAAATAAAAAAGAAAATTAAACAACAATGAAATGACAATATTTGCAGCTTTTATGTACTTCCTTTGGAGTGTAAAAGTTCTAATGGAAATTAGTAAAGTTGAAACAGATTTTTATTGAAAAGTAAATATCGAATCTGTAACTTATACTGGTATGTATATAGTGACTGAAGACTGCTGTCTTACTTAAACATTTGTAATTTATTCCAAGAAAAGCCATTTAAAATTTTGTCTTCGGCATGCTTGCTGCCTGCAGTTCTTTTGGGGCAATAATAGCACAATAGCAGCTTGAATTTTATGTAGAAAGAAAATTGCAATTGTAAATGCTTTTGAAGTAGATGCTAAAGTGGCTTGGCATACAAAGCTAAAAAACCTCCCGCCTTTTTTTTTTTTTTTTTGAAAGATGTAGTAAATTGGATTAGTGAAAAATGACATTTGACTCTGCCCCTTGGGTTATTAGGAAAATCAAGACATGATTTTCTTCCTACTGGCTGCTCCTCAGAAGTGGAAAGATAAAATACCTGAAACATTTGAGATGTTCAGAAGAAACTTTGAGCAAGTGTTTTATATAGCTAAGGAAGCAAACAACAGAGAGAGAGAGAGAGAGAGAGAGAGAGAGAGAGAGAGAGAGAGAGAGAATAGGAGTAAAATGCATTGGTAATTCATTATATTTAACACAAATTAAAAAAAATCTTGCTCTTTTTGTATAATTTGAATATATAAATAAAGACAATGGAAACTAGGGGAAACTGAAATACTTTTCTTAACACAACCCCACCCTGCTGAACAAGGGCAAGGGTATTTTACACACCCGAAGGATCTGATTTCTTGAGAGTAAGGCAATCGCAAACATTTGTAACCTTTCTAGGCCTATGTCAGCAATCAATTGTGATGGGCATGACTCTGTGAAAATATTTGGATAAAACGGGGCCTGCAGCCACTTGGGCCAAATTACAGCCAGGCTGTGGCTAATCAGGAGTTGCTAGCGCCATGGAAACTGAAACCAGGTTGCCATAGTAACCAAGCTGGGCACAATTTTGTTTCAGCGATAAGCTGCTGCCTTTCTCCGAGTCAAATCATCAAAACTGACAAGGCGCAAAGGTGCGAAGCATAAAGTCTTCATTCCTCGGTTGATTCAAAAAATGTGGTTACCATGGCAACCTGTCAGACAGTAGTTGAAATGCCTTTTGGATTGGTTGGTGGTGTGATGTGAGTGCCGCAGTTTCAACATTGGGATCGTGTTTGCAGTTCTGAAGTACCTAAAAGAGTAAGTATATTGACTGTATAGATTATATCTTGTAAAGAAGAACAACTGTTAGAGTTCTCTTCTGTGGCAGATTTGGAAAGATTTAGTAGGTGTGCTGATAGTTTGTTTACAGTAAACCTTTTTTTAAGATGCTGTTTTCATTGATTTAGTATGTATGCCAAAGTAGTGTAACATTAGTAACATTTGAAAAGGGAGAGAACTGATCCCTTTCGTGAAACTTAGTGTATAGCATGAATTGGCAAATTTTTGTACCAAGTCTTATAGGAAGAAAAATATGTCAAATTCCTTTGTCGACTCCATTTCACTGCTATAAGCTGTTAAGTATTTTTATCATTTGAAATATTTTGTTGACAGAGTTTTAGTTATGCATTCTGAACAAAAGTGTGGAGACGCCAGTTTGAACAGCATTTTTACTCAAATTTAAGCTGTATCGAACAATGTATTTCAATCCCTGAATGGTATTGGAACTACTCTATAGAGACAGTTCATTATAAGTTAGCAATGAAATCTTGACATGGTAATTAATCAGTGTAAAAAATTGAATGCAAAAAAAAAAAAAAAAAAAAAAAAAAAAAAAACTCACCCTTAACTTTGCTCAAAATATCAGTAATGGAATTATTGCAATATTTTAAAAGATTAACTCTATTCATCATAGGATTGGGGATACATTGGATATGGTTTATTCTTGTTTTGTTGTCATTTTTTATTGGCAAAGCTTCATTCTAATTTGTCAAAATATTAAAAAAAAAAAAACATCAGGTTGGCTAACATTGTTCTTCTTTGATCACAGTGCATGTTGTCTTTTCATGAGGGAGAAAGAGGGGAAGATTTTGTTTTGAAATACTGAGTTTTTTTTATCTCATCCCAACACATTGCACTCTCTGATACATTATCACAACTAACACAATGGGGTAGGGATGGCTGGGGGAATCAAAACATCCCCTTGGTAGGCTTTTGAAAAAGAACAAAAATGATGATCCAAATTGCTGTCAATGTTCATCTTTATAAGCCTTTCACCTTGTAATCTCTGAAGTGGGATTGGGGGAGGGGGGATTCTGGAAAATGTCTACTTTTTGTAGACTTTGTGAAACTGTTGATGAAGATGGATAACCCTTAAGATAGTGATAAAGTTAATGATGGAATTGTGTAAAGATTTGCAATGCTCTATGTGCAAACTTTGGAACAGAATATATTGCAATTCGAGCTTGGATTTCTGATCATTGTAGTTTGAGTGGATATGTTGTATTAAGTTCTGTTTGAAATAAAAAACAACTTCAAGTCAGATTTTGCCATGTAACTATTCACCAATCTGTATTGGTTATTATATTAATCATTTGATAATAGAGGTCAGGGATACTCAGAATGTTTTTTTTTTTATTTTTGTGACATGTTAGGAAGATAAAAAAATAATGTTGTTACCAACTGTAATAAGATGACGAAACAACCGCTGTGCCAAAATAAGTGGAAAAAAAGCTCAGATTATTACGTCGGCTTCATTAAAGCTTGCAGACTGTGGAGACGAGAGTCTACATACACTGCCTTATCAGCACTTGCACAACATTGCACATGGATCAAACCCAAATTGTTACACCCAAGTTAGAGTTACAAGCAGGGTTATTGACTATAACTTGTACCAGTCGCAGCCATTGTGAATGATTTAGATACTTCTTTTATCTACAGTGAACTACAAAAGTTTATGAAATTGGTAATTTTGCTTTCAAATTGAAGAAATAAATTCAATGAATTATGTATATATGTAGACATTTAATTAGGCATAGACATTTATATTTACTTATTTCATTCAGGATAGCATCTGACATAAATTGCCATAAATATCTTTATAGTGAAAAGGGGCAATTTGTCAAAAAATCCAATGTTTTTAAATTCAAATTTTGTTGCATCACTTGTTAGAAGAAGTTAAAAGTCTAGGTGCATGTGCTTTTTTCTTTTTGTAAAAAAAAAAAAAAGACTTTTTGAACACAATAAAAAAGTACATGAAAACCAAAACTGCAATCCAAGCTTATTGCAGGATGAAAGAAATTGTGCATATCGTGTACAATATTGACGTGCCTTCACCTTAAACGCGACCTGTTGTAAAACATGAAAATTCAACATCTACCTTCTGAATAGGAGAAGCTACCAAAATCACTCAATAATGGCCGGGGGAGCTGGAGCGTTTCCCTAATAGGCAGTCCTCATTTTGTATTGACTTGTAACTCGTAACTGTTTCTACACGTAATTTATCATCATTATCCTGTCTGCACATACAAAACAATTGGAGGCACAGCCACGTGAAACGGTGGGGGAATCTTTTTCTTTTTATATTAAAACAATCACAGTCTTTGGATGGGGCACATTGGATATAATAACATCGGGTTGTGAATAGCACAATTTCTCCTTTTTTTTTGCACCCTCTTGCAGGTTTTGACATTAGAAAGCTATGCTCTGACAGTGTGAAGTATATGGTGTGTCGGTGCTGAAGTAAGAAACTGATTTGTATAGGAGATACTGGTAGAGATTTTACAAGTGGTAGGACAATGAAGGGTAGGATGACAGAGTGTGGGGGAGATACAAATGGTAGTAGACCCTGGGTGGCATTGAAATGGTGGGTGAGGGTTGAGCTTAAGCCCTTGGGGAGTTGTGTATTCTGTTTGGGGAATCAGTAAACTTCTGTCAACTTGGCTCAGGTAGTGCAAGCAATAGAGGTGCCATCAGAATTTCACAAGATTTGCTTGGATTAACAAGCTAGTTTGAAGGTGTTAAGTGTGCATTGTTAAATTTATCCATCTTCCAGGTTTTTTGTTTGTTTATTCAGGAAAATGTGGCAATAAACACAGTAGATCCAATACAAACAAAACACTTGTGTACACAAGCATATATGTCTGTACACTTTCAAATAATGTAATGATAATTACATGAATTGGCTTTAGTATTTGAGTTAAAAGCAGGAAAGGTTTGAATTGGTTTTGATGCATAAGATAATTGCAATAAAATATTAAATAGAATAAATTGGAAAAATTTAAATCAGAACTAAAAATAAATCAGTCAGAATAGTAATAAACATAAAAAACCTGCAGGACAGTATTAGGTTTCCCAAAAGTGTCACAATCATTTTATAAATGGACAATATTTATAGTGTACCTACACCTGCTATCGATTCACTTAAATCTGTTGCTATTATCTAGCCATCATATGTACAGTCAGAACAACCATCCAAGCTGTATGGTCCCAGTTTTTAAAGAAAATCTTGTGTATTTCTTTTTATGTACAGACACAGATGTGTCTGTACATATTGCCATCACCTGCGTCTGTCGTCGCTGTCGTCGCCGTCGCCGTCGTGCACTTTCCNAGGATGACAGAGTGTGGGGGAGATAAAAATGGTAGTAGACCCTGGGTGGCATTGAAATGGTGAGTGAGGGTTGAGCTTAAGCCCTTGGGGAGTTGTGTATTCTGTTTGGGGAATCAGTAAACTTCTGTCAACTTGGCTCAGGTAGTGCAAGCAATAGAGGTGCCATCAGAATTTCACAAGATCTGCTTGGATTAACAAGCTAGTTTGAAGGTGTTAAGTGTGCATTGTTAAATTTATCCATCTTCCAGGTTTTTTGTTTGTTTATTCAGGAAAATGTGGCAATAAACACAGTAGATCCAATACAAACAAAGCACTTGTGTACACAAACATATATGTCTGTACACTTTCAAATAATGTAATGATAATTACATGAATTGGCTTTAGTATTTGAGTTAAAAGCAGGAAAGGTTTGAATTGGTTTTGATGCATAAGATAATTGCAATAAAATATTAAATAGAATAAATTGGAAAAATTTAAATCAGAACTAAAAATAAATCAGTCAGAATAGTAATAAACATAAAAAACCTGCAGGACAGTATTAGGTTTCCCAAAAGTGTCACAATCATTTTATAAATGGACAATATTTATAGTGTACCTACACCTGCTATCGATTCACTTCTTAAATCTGTTGCTATTATCTAGCCATCATATGTACAGTCAGAACAACCATCCAAGCTGTATGGTCCCAGTTTTTAAAGAAAATCTTGTGTATTTCTTTTTTTTTTTCTGGTACAGCATTCAGCCCCAAATTATAGGTGTTTTGTTGTCGTACAAGATGAACAAGTAGATAATGGTCGTATGAAGCATGCACCCCAGGCGATAGGACACGGGAGAGGGATAGAGGTAGTTTTCAGGCAGATGTTACGACTGGTCAGGTAGAGTGTAATTTGGTTGTGGAGGTGAGTCAGAGAACCCTTGTTTGTTGTCATGAAGTTGTCTCGTCGAAGGCTCCTTTAAAATTGTTTCTGTTGGTTGCAAGCTTTCAATGAAGGTATTTTGGATTTAGGATATGACCAGTATGCTTGTTATGCATTACTTTTGATGTGTTAGTTATTTAGTGTAGTGCTGTGAGACACATGACTGTGTGTGAATTGTCCAAGTTAAGACCTACTGATGTGTCCTGTACTGATCATTTTCAGCCATGACAGGTGAGAGTGACATCCAGATAGATATAAGACCTCATTGACATAAACTACTGACACAAGGTGTACCCAAATAATATAAATTGGTTACATTTCAAAATGGTTTAACCAAATGTATTTTTATGCAGTGATAATTAAAAATGTTTTCTCTTTCTTTGCAGGTTGGGCCACATGGTATAGAAGATTTGTTTTTACATTTCTGACAGTTTTGCTGCATCTGAAGCATGTAAGTGTCTGAAGGAATAGGTTTTGTTATTGGTGTAATGCATTTCCATTTTGAACATTTATAATACTGCATGCACACAAATGTGATAATACAAAGACATGCATTTACACACACACACACACACACACACACATACACACACACACACACACACACACTGAGTACCGTTTCAGTTTTATTACTGGTATCCAGAATTCAAAGTTATAAGCAACTTCTAAAAACCAATGAAACTATTTAACCACAGGTGTTACTGCCTTAGTCATACCCCATCCAAATTAATGCAAAAAAAAAGAAAAANCATTTACACACACATACACACACACACACACACACACACACACACACTGAGTACCGTTTCAGTTTTATTACTGGTATCCAGAATTCAAAGTTATAAGCAACTTCTAAAAACCAATGAAACTATTTAACCACAGGTGTTACTGCGTTAGTCATACCCCATCCAAATTAATGCAAAAAAAGAGAAAAAACTATTTCTTTAAATACTCTTAAGAAAACCTTGATTATAGACAAACACCAGTCCGTGTTTTTCAACTCTAATCAGAAACTAGCTCCTCGTCATCAGAATTTATTCAGAAGAAGGAAAAAGTTAACGAAAGCCAAGTGGGGGAGCAATCCTCCGAGTTCAGAGAGGAATTTAAATGGTTGTAATGGGTTCGGAATAAGGCTTTTTACTTATCAAAAACACATTGAATATGGCTTGCTTGAAAAGATATATTGCATGTAAAAATTTTGATTGTTTTTACAGCTGATTCTGAGCCTATTTGGTAGGGGTAATATGCGGCGATATTGTTTGTGAAGTAGAATTATGGTATTGTTGTTAAGTTTCTGTTTTTCGTTTTAGATTGCAGATATTTTCTTTGGAAGTACCCATACTTGACTGGCTGAAGGCAAAATACCAGGTTAGTCATTTAGTTTTTGTTTCTGTTTTGTGGAATTGATCTGTAAGTGATACTGGAATATCTTTTGATATTTATCATAATTGCCATTGTTTCTAGTTATGAATATTTTAATATTTGATTTAACTCCACAGAAGAAACTATTCAGCTTTTCAAGTTTATATCAGGCTTGTTGTGGCATCATATACACTACAAGTTTTAGTAGTCCTGTAGCCAATAATTTCAAGGTTCTATTTCTGAAAACTGTTTTTTAACTCATTTATGGACTGAAGTATGTTGTATAGAATCTAGATCTGAATTTGACCAGAAGCTACCTTTTCTGGCCAAAATGGCTGTTCTTTGTCTATGTCTGATACATCAGACATTATAAATGTAAAGTGATGATTTCTTAACTGAAAATAGACGTGTAGCCAGCAATTTCAAAGGAGGCTTTGTTTTTTTTTTTTCTGAAAACGAGATCAAAATTTTGATTTAGAGCAGACTTTTTTCTTTTAAAAAGGTAGTTTCTTCAAAGCATCTCCCAAGAGTGACCCAACAACAGACTGGAAAAAGTGTCATACAAGTTAAAAACATAATTAAGCTAGAAGTATAATTGAGAAAACAAGATTGCCTAACAATTCATCTTGAATTGAAATGCAAGTGATATAGAAATATTGATAGATATCTCATAAAGATTTTCATGTCCATTATGAAAATGGAGGCCTGTCAGTTGTCTAGAATGGTTTGAATGCAACCAGGACCCAGAGAAAAAAGTTTTCAGTTCTATTTAAGGAAACTATGAGAAAAAGATAAAAAAAAAAACATACAAATTAAGCACTAAAGTGATACAACGAGCACAAATTTGTGCCAGGTTGGCATATGCGAGAGAAGAGCTGTTATATTTGGTGATGTTTGACAAGGTGAGTCGGTGCAGAGCTCTCAGAATCAACTCTTGATACTGCTGGGCGATGATTTCCTCCCACTTAAACCTCTATAACTTCCTCGGTATGGGGGAGGGAGTGAAGCTAGGACGTGATGTACTGCTGGAAAGATGGTAGAGAGACACCGTTATCAGCTCCTGCGGAGTTGATATTTCCTTCCATAATTACATTGTTTTTAGTGCATTGTGTATGCTGTTTATTAATAGGTTTGCACTGGTAATTTATACATTTATTTATTGTTTTTCTTTGAAGTTTCTCCATTGTCAAGTTCATTTCTGTTTGATAACTTGAGTGTACATGTTTGTTTTTTAAATCGACAAACAATTTAACATGAGATATGTATATCACCAATCACATACTGTTGGCCTTTCTGATGTCTATTTAATTCTGGGGGACTAGTAATGATGATTTAATATTCTTATCTTTTGTCCTTCAACAAATACCACCAAAAAACATTCATTTGTTTGCTCATTTTTGTGGTTATTATAGGGGATTGCCAAGATAAATGCTCAGTTGTTAGCACCCTAAAACTGTATTAGAAGATACCAAAAATATATATATAGAAATCATGTAATTAATAAAAATTAAAGTGGCTAGAATGTAACATCTTTCACAGATGGTGATTAAAGCCACTGAAAGACAGCTCTTGGCTTTCACCCTTGACTATTTATTGCAGATATTGCTCTCGAATTTCTTAAATGCTAAACATTTTTCAGATAAATAATTTGCTTATCATTTAATGAATCGAAAAAAAAAATGGTCGGAAAAAGGGAAAAGAGAAACAAATGTTCATTGTTTTTGTAGGTCACACAGTCACTTGTTTCCGTATTCATAATTAATTTGATCAAGAAACCCTTTAAATGTTGCACTTTTAGGTAGAAAGGTTCATTGGTGCAAACAACTCGAAATCGGTGGGAATACTGTAAGAAATTTCGGAAAATTGACATCTCTTGATACAGAGTGCCCCCTGGTAGCAGAGGGTCATGTGACCGTAGGTCATAGGTCAGGTATCACCGTTTCCTGATGATTTAGTGTTTTAGTACAGAAATTGCAGCAATTTCCCTATCTTTCTACATTGAAGTGTGCCTGCCATAAGAAATGATATGAGAAGGGGTGATTCGGTGCAAACGTCTTAGATTAATCTCCGAATCCCAAAGAGAATAATTCTGTGTGCTTGAACCCTTGGTTTTCTCTCTGTGAGACCAATAGGAAGTTATGATACAGAATCTGTTTTCTATTTTTGTATGTTGATAATTGAGAAACTGTTCTTGTGGCTGGTGTTGAAGAGCCATTTGACATCAGGATCCAAGTGAATTGTAAAACAGGCACATAGAGAATAGAGAAGTAGTGTGACAGAGGGACAGATGTGTTGCCCGGCTGGTTTGTGTTAGAGTACGTGTGCGTGCAGGTACTCATGCATATACGCACATACACACAACAGAGAGAGAGAGAGAGAGAGAGAGAGAGAGAGAGAGAGAGAGGTAATATACTAAAAGAGAAGATCTAAATCATACAAATATAAGGTTCTCCCATCTCACAGGTCTCCCTCTCCAGTCCCCTAGGTTCCTGCGGCTTGTTCTCCCACCCCACATTTTGGCATCCCCTGCAGGGTCTGAGGAGGTCCAGCTAACTCTGTGAATTGTGCCTTATCATTGTTTCTGTGTAACCCCTTGATCTAGATCCCATCCCTCCCTGACCCCGGTCTCCATTCCCTGACCCTAGTCTCCACCCCTTGACCCCAGTTTCTGGTTCCTGATTCTGCCCACTGACCCCAGTCTGTCTCCTGGCTCCGCCCACTGACCCCAGTCTCCGCCCCCTGACAAAGAGTGACATGTGCCAGTCTGGAATGGCTACTACATGTGACATGTGGGCCTCATGAACTCAGAGAAGTTTTGAGAGTGGGAATGCATAAAGTGGGTGTTGTCCCTTCATCAGATTGAAAATAGCTAATTTTTTCATAGGAGACTGTGTTGCAGGTGTCATTACTCTTCAACCGTTTATATTATATATTATGTATTATATTGCATTGCATTACTTTTGTGGGTCTCAACATAGCCTTGTCTCTCCAGTTTGTAAAGAACAGGAACTGAATCTACCATTTTTATTATTATTATTTTTTTTTTGAAAAAAAAAAAAAGAAAAAATCATGTAGTAGATACTTTCTAGTAGGTGTTTTTTCAGAAAGTTCAAATAATAGGTAGTTGGTCCATTTGGTTACAGATGAAGGTACTTGCTGGTCACTGGTTTCTATCAACTTTGCTATAATACACTGATATAGAACTTCCCCAACATCCAATACCGTAACTGACAGATACAACCACTGTGTCCTTGAGATACCTCTGTTGCACGGAGAGATGTTTTTCCTTATCGTATTGCGACAGAAAACAGTGCTGATTAATAGCTAATAATTCTGTTGCAACAAGCTGCTGCTTTTACATATTATGTCACTGGGGGTATGTGAAGGAGTGAGGATTTTGATGTGTGTAATTTATAACTGATACATGGAGAGAAATAAATAAGCCTGAGGTTGATAACAGAGGAATCCTACATCTGTCACAAAACGGTGTGAAATTCTTGGAAATGCTTTAGATGAATCCCCTTTACAAAATGTTGAAAAATGACAAATGTATGTTTCATAGAACTAATAAAAAGAAACAGGTAGGACTTTGACAGTATGCGCCAGATATCTCTGGGGACCCCCCCTCCCCCAAGAAAAAAAGTTCGGTTTATGCAAAGATTCAAGTTAGGCATTTTTCATGCCTGTTAATTCCAGCTTATAAAAAAATAAGATTTGGTCATGTAACTTCATGATCAGTACACACCACAGCTGTTATTGCTGTGAAAGCAATGAACTTATTGATTGACTGAATACTTTCTCCTTCTTTTCCAGTTTTTCCACATACTGCCCAGATTACTCCCAAGACTGACAGAATACAGCACTTGTGTAAGTAACTCACTTATGACAACATCTTCAGTAACTAAAGAAAAGGGCCTATCTTTAACCATTGATTGCCTTCACAGTCATTTGCTAAATTTACACCTGTGATCATTGAGTGAATAATTCCAGTAATGAGTAGTTGTTAGGTAAAATGTGATGTAGACCCATGGGTTGTTCTGAAGTTCTTTAATGGCTACTTGAAACTTGAATGAGTGCTCAGATTAACCTAAGATCTAATAAACAGTTTATTAGATCTTAGGATTAACAGAGGAAGTATCAGTGTGAGGAAGGAGGTGAGCATCTTCTCCTGACATTGCTGAATCAGTTAATAAGATATACTTAAGGTGGCAGAGAAGATTCCTCTTTTGTATATTATATTTTGTACGAGAGAGAGGGAGAGAGGGGGAGAGGGAGAAAGAGAGAGAGAGAGAAGTTGAGAAAGAAAGAGAAGAAGAGAGAGCAAGCAGTGTCTTTGTATTTTACCCCATTCCCAGAGATTAGATCGATCCAAACTAGATCGACCTAACTCCCTGGGGGTTCACGCTAAATAGCTATCAGCCGAGCGGCCACAAACGTTAATTCCCCCCTTACAGCTTGTAGTAGGCGGGACGGACATTTAAGCCGGATTATCTGACAGTAATCTAGTGAAACTCCCCACGGGGATAGATCGATCTAAAATCTATGGGAATACGCCCTTAAAGGTGAAACAATGTAGAAGGCAAAGATGAGAAGTTGAATATATGTAACTGTGTATGTGCATGCATGCATGGCTGTGTGCACACGTGCGATTATATTGTGAAGAAAGGGAAAAAAGAAATTGGGCAAATAGAAAGCATTCAATATTTCCTATGCACTTTGTTATATCAGTGTAATTGACCTGTTGACAGGAAACACTACCATTGTACTCACATTGTATTTCTTCTAGTTATCAACAAACCTAGTGCTGGAATGTGTTTATTTTTCCCATGCTCCTGACATTTCAGGTTTTATTGTCAGAGGGAAAGGACAGATGAGGCCAAGAGATATTATTATGTATGGTCATTCTGGAAACAGGAACCTGCTGATCTGAAATTAATTTGATTTTGGGGAATTGACTAGAAAAGATTGATGATGATACAGGGTAGAGAGATTGTCGGGTCACATTTTTGGTGCCCTTCCACAAGTCATTATAGTTAGATAAAGTTTATACTTAACAGGGGAATGTTTAATTAAATGTTAATGTTAAGGCATAAGTTTTAAGTGATATGAGGACAAAGTAAAAAAATGTTATGCCCTTTTTTACAATGCAATTGTTTCAGTTTTGTGTGGAGAAGTGCACAGCTGAAAAAAGGAGACATGCTTTATAAGTATCATTGGTTCTGAGTATTTCCAATCTATTGATTATGTAGACTTTACTTTTGGACAAGGACAGGTGTCTAAATCTTCAAGAAATTGACTGAATTACTGAACAAGGTAGTGCAATACTGGTTAACTCCTCTTAATACCCAGGAACAGGTGTTTTGATGTGTTATGGAGGAGAGAGGGGGGTTTTAGGGGAGAGCATGGTTAAGGAGGAGTAGAACTTTACAAGCAACAAGGGAAGTACTTACAAACCCTTATCTCCCTCCCCCCCCCCTCCCAAGCCCTCCTCACACATCTACCCTTATTTCTGATCAAATTATTTCAAGGTGACAAAGACCATCATCCTTGTCTGTCACTGTATGCAGCCCAGTGTGCCAGACAATGACGATCAAGAGAAACCCGTGTTTGTAACCCGACTTGTGTCATTGTGAGGAGATCCTGAGGGACATGAACTCTGTCAGATCAACACACCCTCAGCTTGTTTGATATCCATGTACTGGGCCTAATTTATAACAGATTTTGGCCCGAATATGAATTATCAGTAGAAAATCAGTTTTGTCCATGGTTTTTTGATTGGGAGTTTTTGATGGCTGTGAACGTGTGTGAAGGATTGAGGTGGATGTTTTAACCTGTGTTTGTTGGCACTGGAAGCGTGAAATGAACATTTTCCACTTGAAGTGCTTCTGTCTTTGAGATATCTTTTTTCAACAAACTTATTTAAAATTAATTTGGCTTGGGTTTTGTTTGGTGTTATTGTGTCAGAGGAATATTTGTAGAGAAATTTGTTGTGGGATGAAAGTAGCTTTTGTGTGCCGGGTTAGACTGGGGGGACTTGTGGTGTCAGTTGCTATATAAGGGTAAAAAAAAAAAAAAAAAAGAAATCTAGAACTTTGCAAAGTTCATTGGAGTTTTATGTTCTTTCGTGTTTTAACTTGCTGTTTACCAAAACACTCTCTCTCTCTCTCTCTCTCTCTCTCTCTCTCTCTCTCTCTCTCTCAGAATCACCTCTTTGGCAAAGGCCTCACCTCTGTCATTCTCAATAATAAATAAAAGAGGGTTATAAAGATTGGAACCAGGGGAGAGAGAGAAATTATCCTAGTCTTACAAACCAAAACTAATCGATGCAGGAATGCAATGTATACTTCAAAGAAGTCCTGCCAAAAAATCGTCCAATGGGAGAGGCGCAGCTTGGTTTTAGCTGGCAGCCATGATTAGCAGCCTTGGCTAGAACAAGTGGGTTGGATGAGGGATGCGTTTGAAGTGGATTGTAAGATTTGATTCACATTGATAGGGCAAACTGTCACAGATTTCAGCATTGAATTGTATTTACGAAACCTGGATATCTTTTTGGCATTTTCTTTAGTCTGCCTCACCTTGTTCTGTATTTATCTAAGAATGTCTGCCTCACCTTGTTCTGTATTTTGCTAAGACCAAAAAAGAAAAAAAAACAACTTAAATTGCCAGAATTTAACTCACATTGATATTGACGGATGATTTAAAAGATCACCTCATCGTTAAATAGAAAATATGTAAGATTAAAGTGCCCTTTGGAAAGTTTACAATAACTATTCAATAAAGCTATACAGCATGAATTTTTAACTTCCCAAAACATTTTGTTTGTTAAATGATTATTCAATAGTTTTAAAAAGTAAGTTTGCTTTGAGCTGAGAAGTAATTGGTTGCTTCTAATTAATAAATTTTGCAAAAGTAGAATATTATTAAGGTTAGGTGTTTGCAAATTTTGAGAAATTTCTGGAGGATTATTTTGTTGTTTTAATGGCAGTGAGTAGAGATATACAGAATCCACATAAACAAATAACACATGAGAAGGCTGTTGTTATTTTAGAAGAAAACGGCTTTTGGTGCATGTTGAAATTCAGTAAATGCTGAAAGTAATGGTTAATCAAATTTGAAAGAATTCAAAGGCAGATATGATCTGTAAGTCATTAATTAATGAAACTCAGATCTTGATCATTGGAATCATTTGTATTTTGTTTATCTAAAATGTATCTGATTTATCAGATATTGTTTGTGGTAAAGTTTTATCCAGAGTTTGACATTTTAAAAATATAAAAGAAGCATACCAAAATACACATAATGAAATGAAATTCAATTTGTAGGAAAGTCCATTCTTAGTTTAAGATTGAAACTTAGCTTTAAGTTAATAGAAATTAACTTGAAAAAAAATCCACATAATAAAGAAAATAGTGAAATAGCTTTTTGAGTGATTCTTAATATTACAGTGGTGATAATAAAAAAGTTACTCATTTCTATAGAGACTGATATATTTTTTACCCATGAGACTTGAAATTTGCTTCTTCTAACATTTCTAACATTCTAACCAACAGCATTAGAAATATATGTTAGCCTTGATAATGCATGTCAGTTCACCCTCTGGCATTTCAGTTGTTAACACGTGTTGCTGTGATATTTACTTGTGTTATGGTAAAAGTATGTTTGTTTTGCTATCTCCCTTCAATCTCATTGTAACTTCCGTCAATAACAGAAAATAAAGGGGGCAGAGGAAAAACTACTGGCCATTTGGGTTTATATATTGGCTTGTGTGTGTATGCATGTGCATGTGCATGTGCATTTTTGTGCTGCAATAACCATTGGAAATTTGTACTGATATGAGCTAATTAGAAGTTTCCGCGTGTGTGTATGTCTATACGGTGATAGTGTGTGCACGTGGGGGAAAGTATTAGATCTTTTCTTCGCGTTTTTACCCTGGCCACATAAACAATACAGATACAAACCTCCATCACTTTTTAAATATTTGAATATTTATACTGTTTGACTTACTTTTTCTTGTAAATATACAAACAAACAAACAAAAAAATAATAAATAAATAAATTAATTAAATAAATAAAATGTGGATATGGAGCCTACACAAGCAAGCAAAGAGAAAGTTAATCAATGGGCAAATAAAAGATTATTTAAAAGACTAAATCCACAGGTGTGCCTGCCTGTATACAGGTATCTCTATATCTTCCTACAAGAACCAATAGCCACACACCCTGCATTGAATCTGTAATGTGACTGTGAATGATGACCAAGACATCCTTAATTTTGTTTTTTTTTTATCTCACTATGATCTTCATTATTTTGCTGTCCTATCGTCCCCGCGCAGCCAGAGGTAGGGAGGCTGGAGAACAGAGACATGGCTTGGAAACCATGCGATATTGTCCTCGATGTAAGCCAAGACCTTGGGAAGACCATTGGGGGTGACAGCAATACTTTCCTCCCTCCACACACTTATATATACATGTCCAGGGCACCTGCTAGAGGGTTGTGGGCCTTGACATGGATGAAGAATGTAATACACACCCAGGGCACTTGTTGGACAGTGCTGGTTCATGGTGTGGGGGAATTACATTATACAGGTTTGGGGCATCTACTGGACATAAGTGGGTTATAATATGGATAGGAAGATGAAAATCCATATTTGAAGTCTTATATGTATGAAGAGGATAACGATATATGCCCAGAATTAAATCGGACATATTCTTATCTCTTTATTTCAGTATCATAACCCTGTTGGTGAGGCATCTCTATTTCTGGCTATTGTCTCTCAGTTTTTTCTTTTCTTTATTTTGTTCCCATAAGTTGATGGATGGTGGGGTTTTATTAAGAGCATTTTGTCATATATCAGATGCAGGCGGTAGACCTAGGGTCTTCTACCGCAGGGATCACAGTGTAACCATTGTGTGGGGAAATTGAAATGAAAACTGGATACATAGCATGCACTGTGTGTAATATTTTGCTGATACAGTATTTTTACATGTAGTTATATTGTGCTGAGATGCCCCCTGCAAAAAATGAACAAATAATTAATAGATAAATAACTGAATGAATCAATGAATAAATGAATATAAATAAATGAAAAAATAAACATTATTACAAAATAACAATGTTTGCCTTCTGGGTTGATAGATATAGGAATTTGTATTTGGCTTAGATAAATGTTCTATTTTTATCAAATAATTTTGGAAGACAGAATCAGAAACCTCCCTTGATTTTCATCAATAATCCAAATTTTCATTTATCAGGACTGGCATCTTTAATAAAGAGTATGGTGACACTGGGAGTACAATTGCTCCACAGTCTGTCCCAGTCAGTAGAAGTCGATACTGTCTACTGGATATGATACCACCAGTCTTAATAAAAATGTCAACTTTCAGAAAAAAAAAAAAAAATGAAGAAGACAAGAAAACCTTCCCATCTCTCTCTCTCTCTGTTAAATCCATAATACACCTTTAATAATGAATACAGAGCATATGGGTTAAATGTAATAGCTGTGTCTTTTTTTATAAAGCAGGTTTAGCATATATTGCTGCTTAATATATAAAGAAGTATATATACATGTATAACAAAGTAAAGTGAAATTTTAGCCCAATTTTCGGAGTTTGTTATTGTGTAAAATGGCCTCTCAACTGCAAAGAGAATGGACTGCTAAACATAAAAGGGACGTCTGTATGCAGCAAGACAGAAGCAGCATTTCTGGAGAATACTTGAGTTAGTTGACATCTCAGCGTGGTGGCAATAAAAAAAGATACAAGTGCATCGTGGTGATTTGAGTTCAAGAGTTTGTGTGCAAGTGGAAGAGCTAGTTATTGGATGAAGGAAAGAAATGAGAAGTGTGTTTGGAATTAAACTGTCATTTAATGCAAGTTGAACATTTACAAAGAATGAGGTGATAGTGATACTGTTAAGCATTATGTCATATTATTTTGTACAGTGCGATCATTATTTTCTGCTTTATGCCTGTACATTTGACAGCTTTGCTGCTTTGTTTTGAATTTAAATTAGATAGGACAGATAAGCATCCAGGTGTTTTGGGTGTCACATTACAGCATGCTGTGTAATGTTATCCATGGCTTGGATTAGAAGTTTTGTGGCACAGCCCAGGTGTTGAATTAAGTAAGGTGACTGGATACTCCGAAGAAGTTTATTGGAGGTAGCTTGGAAATAGATCATACTTCTTCCAATGGTGAAAATAACTTAATATAATAATCTGAAACAATTGAAAAAAACAAAAGAAGTTACAAGATTTTACTTTCAGTGGTTTAATAACTGATTGTAGTGATCTGAGAAATGGATGAGTGATAATAGATGAAAATTGTTTAATAGCTGTTTGATATTCTTCACTACTTTATGTCAACATGATTGATAAGTCTTCAGAATTGTTTCATCTGGTATTCAGTATGAAACTTTTGAAGCCATTTTGTCTTACAGGTTTTCATTGGTTGGGGCATGTGAAGGCATTTGTCTGAAGAGATTTTGTAGGTTGGGAAACTAACGAGCATGAGTGAGGTGAGAGAAAGGGGGGGCCGGGGGGGGGGTGTAGGGGAGAGGGGGTGCGAAAATTTGGCAGGTACACATGACTCGAGTTAAAGTGAATGATTCACTCTCTGCATGCTGAGTTGCATTGCGTTGCGGTGTAGTGAGGAAACCGGAGCGATGGTTTACGTAATAGATGTTGCACCTGCACAGACACATGTTTTTTGTAGAACTTATAATTTTCTGCCAAGAGGCAAGTTATAAGTGTTTATTGCACTAAGGAAATTTGTAAGGGCAGGCATTTTTACTTTATTTTCACAAAATGCAGCTCTCTGCGATCCCTGTATTTGAGACACTGCTTCTAGTACCTGGCTGTTTAAGGGCCAGAATTATATTGAGTGTCTTGGACCGGTTTCATAACATTGGATTGTGTCAACAGTAAAACATTAATCCAATTAAACATATTTTGTGTGATTATTGGAATGATAGAGAAAGAAATTTGTTTGATGTGTTTGTGGGCAGAAATCAAAATTTTGTGAAGTCAATGTCCTTTAAGTTTGATTTCACTTCTGTTTATTTATTTATTTGTTAAGTTAGCAAGTTGGTTTATTAGTTAATTGATTATATTGACTGATTAATTAATTAACTAATTGATTTGTTGCAGATAGGGCTCTGAAAAGTGGTTTAGAAGAGTTGAGAAGATCGTCTGCCAAGTTTATTAAGTGACAATAAGATTGAGGAATTTGATCCTGCTGGGAGGAGATTCTTTTAAAAGATAGCAAGGTGAGAATGATGGCAATTTTATTAAACATATTGAAATTTTAGTTATTTGTGTATTTGACGCCATCTTGTTGCAAATAAATTAATTGAAGAAAAAAAATCTGTTAAAAATTACCATAAGAGCTGATATGAAAATATCCAATTAAAGATGTATAAATATTTGTGTAAAGAAAATCAAACAAATATCAGTTCAGCTTTCACATAATTGAGCAAAATAAAAAAAGGTTTATTCTTGGTAGAATATAGCAAGGCATTAGGGATCTTAAATATGGCTTTTATTCTGTCAAAGATAATAATAATAATAATAATAATAATAATAATAATGATAATAATAAAAAAAAAAATAATAATAATAATAATAATAATACAAAAAAGGGTATCTGTCATGTCAACAGAATGAAGATAAAAAAGAAAATTGTTGTACTTACAAAATAATATGACAAGATATTTGGAATCTTCAGACTGTATTTGTATGACCAAACAGTATCTCCCATGACATCAAAAGATGAAGATGGGGTGAATTTAATGAATTAGCAGTGGCGTGTATGCACTTCCAGACACTCGGTAATTGTCTTGATGATTGAGGAAGTGTCGGGTGATGTCTATGTTCACGCCCTGTGCGCTGACACTGCTGTTAGGTCAGACGGAATCCTCCCACCTTTCTACTGGCACAGAAGATAAATCTGATCAGATGGGTCTCTTGTTACAGGGAGGGAAGATCTAAAGAAATTGAACCATCCAAAAAGAACTTAGATAAGAGAGATGTGGAGTCAAGTTGGATGTTGTTTGGTGTCATTAAAGAAAACTTTTAAAAAGATAAAAGAGATGTGGGAAGTTTGAATTGCTGGTGCTAGTGCTGATGTCTTGGTTTAGAGTTTTGGAGTTAAATATGTCCCAGAATGATATCCCCCTCTCTCTTTCTCTCTCTCTCTCTCTCTCTCTCTCATACTCGGCTATCAATATGCTAACAAGCTAACAAGAACTGTTTCCAGTAATTAGTTAAAACAGCAGTTCAGGCACCATACTCTGTGACATGGAACTTATGAAAATATTCCCACAAAGTGTGAAATAGTTGACATGTGAGTACTGCTTTTTTTTTTTTTTTCACCGGCTTTTTTCACTAGATTTTTTCACCGAGGTCACAGGCGTTACAAATCTCTTGCCATCAGTTCGATGTCATACCAGAGATACCGTAAAAGTTTGTAGAGGGTTTGACCACCAATTTCCGCCACTGGCTTGCCATTTACTTTCCAAAGATTTGACAGATATGGACTGGCACAGACCTCTTGCAAATACAGTAAACTTTGCATAACTCCCCTTCGAACATATCTTCTCTGCAAACAATTTGGCCAGCTTTCATGTGGTGTTTCTTCACTCCCATCATGAAGTCTAGTTTAAGTCGTTAATTTGGTAATTGCAATCACAAACATGCAGCACGAGGTATAAGCCTTGCAATATACAAATTATTGGGTTTAAAAGTGTCCACATTAAGTGAAAGTTCATTACAGTTACTGTGCTTATGGAAAAGTTATTATCTGTGTTTTAAGTGAATGCCATGAATACCTGCTGTCAGTCATACTTGTATGAATTTTTTCCTCCTGTGGAAGGTGGGTGTGGTCAGGGGAGTGTAATTGGCATGTCAGTCAATATTTTAGCTAATTAATTCTCTTCAAAATGGCCTCAAAGATAACGTTTTCATTTGAAGCACTGCAAACCAAAAGAAGAACTTATGCCAGTAAAACTAGCAATAGCAGAAATGTAACACATTTTCCCCCTCTAGATTTGTTTAAATCTGATTATGAAAACAACTTCTTTATTTATCTTTCACTTGCTAAATATGTGCCAGTGTGGATTGACCAAATTTTTCATAATTTTTTTTTCATGTTTTGCCCCTCCTATCTTCTCCTGTGCTTAGTCATAACAAGTTTTCTTTCACAAGGAACACAAGTGACATTGTTAAATGTGACAAAATTGGGTTGACCAGATATCTAATTGGACATTTTTTGGGTTCAACTGTCACAGGCCTTCGCAGTGCCAAGGGGTCCCAATTAATCCGCGACACCCCAAAGTTCATTAAACCAGCGGGAGGACGGACTTTGGGGCTGACATTTCCTCTCTCGACACACAGGCATTTTTCGGCCAATATCCTTTTAACAATTTGTATTGTGCCGTGTGCCTAAGTTAATTACGTGTTAAAAGCCGAGCATTTCTGAGGATTAAGATAAAAGCTGATGCAAAGAAAAAGAAAAAAATGTACAAGATGAGTATCTTCACAAGCATTCAGAAAAAAAAAATTAAATAAGCAGAAATGAAACAAGCCAGAAAAAAATTACAAGCAGCTGCAAATACACGTATGTTTTCTATTGAAATAATTTGATGAAAAAGAGCTTTTTTCATTCTCATTATCTAGACAATTTACATTGAAGAAAGCAAAAAAAAAAAAAAAAAGAAAAAAGTTAAAGAAAATAAAAAGCTAAATAATGACTTCAATAATATTTAACTTATAATGAACACTGCTTAAAGTCCATTAAGTATATTCAGTAGAAAAACAACACCAGAATGGACTCATTATTAGAAAACTCTGTTGCCAACATATGATTGATGGTCTTCTTGAACTTTTTGCTAATGATCTTGGAGCCAAAGGAAAGGTTTTGCTCCTTCAATCTCTTTAAACCTCATTAAAAAGTTTTGAAGGTATGTGTATTGATCAAGGTTTTTAGGGGTTATCAGATGTTTCTTGATGAATTGCTGAAGATTTGAGATGAGGATGAAAGGTCAATTAAAGAGGTTGAAGAGTAATGCAATTTGTTGTATGTCATGAGTAGAAAATTGAAAGGAGCAACCATTGATTCTCTCTCCTGCCATGTTTTTTTTTGTTGAACAGCTTTAACATGTACGAGAGAACAATGCAAATGGCAATATTGAATTGATGAATTACAGTTGCCAGCAAATTTCCACCAAAAAGTAAAGATAAATATTATAAAATAAAAAAGTGGGCTGGGTAAGGGAACATTCAAAGCTGAGAGCAAGTAAG
>NW_019775622.1:201834-284652 GCF_001039355.2 Lingula anatina | reverse complement strand
ACGAAAAAAGAACCTGCAAATAAGCATCTGACCGAACAACTTTATTGCAGATTTGATAATTATGGACCAGATACATTTCTGTTGTAAAAAACAGCTAGATTGTGTCTATTCAAATTAGATCAAGTACTAGTAGTGTTGCATTGTGGGACATATGGATTTGCGTTCATTGAACTATGGGCATAGGCCTAGCTACACACAGCCTTAAGTGAAACGTCATGAAACCTTGGGTTAGTCGGTGGATTAGTCACTATTATCACAACTTAGGATAAAAATGAGTGCAACTTTTTAAAGTGCATACATAGGCTACACAAAGAATTCTTCTCCTCTGTAGGTAGAACAACAAAATTTTTTGTGGGCAATTGGCCTGCTTGGCCTTGTACAGAGATAGTACTGTAGCTGCAAAACTTTGGATAATGACATTGTAGGCCCTATCTCCAATTCTAACAAAAATCGTTCATAAAGACATTTTAATGTAAGATTAATGGATAAGACAATTTGTCCAATACAAAATGCATGCCATATTATCCTTAACATTGGGGTCTAAATTGAATAAGCGAGGATCCGAACTGTCGCTTTAAAACATCAAACAACATATCTCTAACATAAAAGTTCATTTTCGGAAAAATCCCTGAGAAAGTACCAGTTGCGCTTGCTAACTTCTTTATTGTATTTTTTTAATCACACCTTTCTCTTATGATCGGGTAAAAAAAGAAGAAGCTGTCGCGCGCATTGAACCTGACGCTCAGGGTAGCCTTTACCCCTCCGTAGAGGAGGTCTGTAGGCCTAGGCTACCTTGTTTTAAAGAGTAGCCTATTTAAAACCGTGCTTACGACGTATCTACCTTTGACTAGCCTATGTAATGGTTTACATCATGACAAAAACCAGTTTAGCTGAGGTGAGGGCATACGTCATGCATGATAAGGCCTATACTCTGCTGGCTGCTAATGGGAGCGCTTCATGGCATAGGTCTGTAATGCTTTCCCGTAAGAGAGTGGTTTTTATTTACTTTTGAACGTCACGATTTTTCAATAAACAATTAGAGCGTAATTTAAATGCTGTAACATGTACCTGTAACATTAAATTTATCAATAACAATCTAAATTCGAACTGAAAAATAATAATTAATAATTTCAAAACTCGCCTTCATCTCTTTAATTAACGAACAGTAAAGATCAGAAAAATTGGTAACGCAAAACCATTGGCAGATTAATTATTATTATTACAATAATGATAATAATTGTTATCAATAGTGTGTGTGTGTACGTGCGTGTGTGTGTGTGTTTGGCCTAATATTCCCCTTGCGTGCCAAATAGGCCTACAAGCCCTATATATTTATGATATTTGAAAGCGTGCGTAGGCCTACATGGCGTGAACCTTTTTGTTTCACATAGGCCTAAGTAGTAATATAATTTGTTTTAAAACTAATCGCTGACTATAATTATTAGAGATCTCAGGTACTTCTTGTAGGACTCTCAGCCAAACTAGGACCCAGCTAGTATATACAGAATATAGACCTGCTGTGTCCTAGACCCCATTTCCATAGATTTTAGATCGATCTATCCCTGTGGGGAGTCTCACTAGATAACTGTCAGCTTAGCCGGCTTAAGCGTCTGCCCCGCCAACTGAAAGCTGTAAGGGGGTAATTAACTATGGTGCGCGCTCGGCTGACTGCAATTTAGCGTGAACCCCCAGGGAGTTAGGTCGATCTAAATCTTAATCCATGGATCGATCTAAATCTCTGGGAATACACCCTTAGATCCAAATCCGTGAGGGTTGGGGGTCGGCTAGGGCTTAGGCTACACTTTTTGAGAAGGCAAAACGCAAGCCCGTTTCACACTTTTGTGTAGCCCATCAAACAGTGAACAGTTCCTTATTAATTTTTTCCACCGTGTAGCCATAAACTCAAAACAAAATACAAATATTTAAAAAATATTATAGGCCTAAATTTGACTTTTTTATCTAGCGTACACGTCCAGGCCTTTTAATAAGTCAAAATGACACATCTATTTATTTATACCCCTGTACATGTTTAACGATCACATCAGCTAGGCCTAAATCAGGCTAAATCTGAGTTTCTCTCTCTCTCTCTTAATATTTTTTCAGGGTGGGTGCGTGGAGGTGCCAATTTAAGTCCACAGTGTGGTATAAAAACAACAACAGTTTTTTTTCTGGGATTAATACTAAAAAATCCAGAACAGACTAGCCTACATTGTTTAAATAATGCAGAAAAAATCTTCTGATTTCCCTACAATTTATGGTCAGTGGCGCTTGTTGACATTCTATCAATATTGACTGGTCAAACGTTCATAAAACGGGGCTTTTTTTCCCCTTTTTAGTCAGTTATCGGGAATAACGCCACTACCCCAAACTAAACAGCAAGGCATTTTTATTTAAAAATATGGCACAAAAGTGCAAGGAAATGTTGTTGTCCAAAATTCCAGGCGCAATTTGTTTTGACTTTAAGTTAAGATTTCCCGACAGTCGTAGGCAGAGAATGCAATAGTCACTACACTGGTTCAGATCCATGCTTAGTAATGCAACCTGACAAACTCAGGCAGGCCTGCGCTGCCTGGGCAGGCTTCACGATCCTTGCATCTGATTGGTTGTTTTCTTGACCTCAATGACCCGAATGTCGTTTCCGGTGAGGGTACAGCAAGTGTATATATTTGGCTGAGCTAGAGTAACCTTCAAATCCCTCCATTTTTTTTGCAGACAGCTGGTTATCATGTGTGGGAGAACGGCCTGGTAAGTGAACCATCATCTAAAAATGCAAAGGTTTTGTTCTGCAACCAAATGTTTCGTTACTAACAGGTCAAAATAGTACCGATTGTCACTATTTTCGATTAGTGGAAACCCCGTTTTGTCTTATTTTATCTAAATGAATCCAAACAATTCAAAGTAATATGAGAGACGTAAATCTTGTTTCTAATAAAAGCAAAACTAAAAACATGATTGTTTCGAATATTACTGGCATCTCTATGTCGAGTGTACACAGCTAGCTGTGAGTTTCAATAAACTGAAACTGAAACTAGACTGATCAAGGCATGTTTTCAGCCAGGGTCGCACACACACACACACACATGCACAGAGAGAGAGAGAGAGAGAGGGAGAGAGAGTATAATTAATTGAATTTGTAGTTTAGAGAAGATTTATTTGACTTTTGAGGGCTTGTCTTTTATATGATTTAAACTTTTGTTTTAACATTTAAATTCTGGTGATGAATTCTTGGCAATATCCATTCAAGCATTAAAATGTGACATTTCTGTTGTAGCACTTTAGCTCCAAAAGAAATATGCAGAAAATGTCAGTACACACAGAATGGAAAGAAAGTACAACCAAACTGGTGGCAGGACGAGGGGAAGTATCGACCATCATTTAACATGTCTCCAGGACAAAACACGTATGCTTTCTTGATTCACAATTTAAAATACCAAATTTGACAGTTATTTTTATAAAGATTAAAACACACGCATCATATATATATATTTGTTCATCAAAGAGAATTCCACTGTTTGCAATGTTTGGATAGACAAATCTATGATTTCTAATTTGCACTGTAGTCAGTGGGTGAAATTCATTTTGTTCAGTGTACATGTAACTGTATGTGTGCCAGCCTTGCTTTTTAGTTCCCAATTTGATTTCGTTATACTAAAAAAAGTAAATACTGTGGAATGTTTCTATACTTAATCTTAATCAAAACAGTGTTGAATATGTGTATGCAGTTAGAGTAAAATGTATGAATCTATATTACGTGTGTACTGTACATAACATTTAAATCTTACAGGCCTGTCTTAGTCTCTGCCAAACATTTTGAAGAACCATCTGAATGTGAGCGAGTTATCCTGCCAATGCGTTGGGGATTGGTACCCCGCTGGCACAAAGGAGATCCAAATAAAGTAGAATATAAAATGAACAACTGCAGAAGTGACAGTATGCTACAGAAAGCTTCCTTCAAGGTGCCCCTACAGAGGGGTGGGAGATGTGTGGTCTTAGCAGATGGGTAAGGATCTTCTCAGGGTTGTTTGACATCTCAAAAAAAAAATTTTTTTTTAAGACAATCTTTTCTCAAATATAAATTGATTTAAGTTGAATATGTTTTTTTGTCATGGTTTGGTCATTGATAACAAGTTTAATGACATTTGTGATTAAAACATTATTGGTGATTAGCAGATTTTGAAAGTCTCCTAAATGCCCAGTAAATGAATAAAAGAAAAGTAAAAAATGAAAAAGCTTTTACAAAGGAAAATTTACATTTTAATTTATGCCTTTGAATTTTTGTTGCAGGTAAAAATTTCAATGTGTAGATTTACTTCTTGGGAGAAAATTTTTCCCTAAAGGTTAAGGTTATAAGATAAAATATTTATATTGGTTTGTTTTAGGTATTATGAATGGAATACAACTGAAGATGGCAAAAAGCAACCTTATTTTATATATTTCCCAAAAGATGCAACATCAGATACTAAAGAACTCGGTGTTTCAGTGAAAAGTGAAAAGGAAGAAGAAAAGAAAACAGGTGAAAATAGTAGAAAATAGCCAGGAACTGAAAATAATAGAATCATAGATATTACCATTGTATTACTAAATATCTATATGACCACAAGTCTTCAAAAACAACAACTTAAATGCCTGGTAATATAATAAATGAGATTTTCACATAAGTTTTTTTTTTTTAATAGTCAGAATACACAATTTTACACTCCCCCTGATTTAGTTCACATGAACATGCATCATTTTATTAAAAGTATTTCATAGTCTAATTTTTGTCACCAGGTTCTTTATGTACTTCACTCACATATTTTAGATGAGTATGATAGAAGCAGGTTGCTCACCATGGCAGGTGTTTTTGATACGTGGAAGGGATCTGATAATAAGGTGAGTCACGTGGCTTCTCTGATTAAAGTTTTCAAAAAGTTATGCTGTTTTTTGCTTTTTTCCGCACATTTTATCCACTATTATACAAATAAAATGGAAAAAAATTACAAGAATGAATGACTTACAGCCCAAATTGGCGAACCAACTTGACTGGATTATTTTCTTTCTTGTCGTCTGTACATTTGACAGCTTTGCTGCCTTGTTGTGCATCAGTTTTTACAGCCTGAAAGACCTATATTTGGTACTGAGACATTGACTTTATTTCTAGGATGGAGAACCTTTATACACATACAGCGTCATCACTGTTGAGGCTTCCTCTTCCCTGTCCTGGCTCCACCACAGAATGCCGGTAAGTGATCAATACAGTATGCTCAGTAGCTCTTAGCACTTAAGAAAACAGAATCCTGAAAGGGATAACTTTTCATATGAGATTTAAAATTCATCAATAAATACAAGTGGACCTTCATAGATGGCAACCCTATGTAAGATTATTAAAAAAACTTAAAAAATAATAAATAAATAACTCACTTTGAATGACAGAAAGGTGATGTTTATACAACTTTTTGAACACATTGATCTGACACCACTAAATGTTCTTTGTTTAGGCCATACTGGAGACTGATGAAGATGTAAAACAGTGGCTGGACTTTGGGGAGGTGCCTTTGAAAGAGGTATGTCAGGTGTCACATCATATTGTATACACATCTAGGGCATGTTCTTTTAATTGTGATAAAGACAGTAAATGTCAATTTCAAAAGAAAAAAAAAAGTTAACTAATTTACACAGCTGTACAAATGTTGAACAAAAATTTTTGAAGTGATGAAATGGGGGTCACAAACAAACAAACTAGAACAAACGAACAAACAGATGAGAGTATACTTAATTGACCTTTTTTGTCATCAGAATTTAGAAGTTATTTTATATGATGTACAAGAAATTTACTCAAAGGTATGATTTGTATTGTTTCAGGCAGTAAGTGTCATTCATCCAGCATCCTGTCTCCAGTATCACCCAGTGTCCACATTGGTCAATAATTCCAGGAACAACTCCCCAGAATGTGTGAAGGCTATTGACCCCAAGTAGGTAGAATCTGGCATTTGTGGAAATGTGCTTCCAGCTTGAAAATTTTATTTTGGGTAATGCAGCCTGCTTCAGAGAAAGCCACTTAGTTCATACCCAGGAGGCAGCTCATGCCTCTCAAAATATGTTTAAATGTTTTTTTTCTTGATAAAAGAAGTTTTGGGAAATGTGTGATTTATGGATAACAGAGTGCATGGTTCACACTTTTTACCGTGTGAAAAACATTACACATATCAAATGGGAGTTTATTTTAGATTTTTGTATTGTTTTATTATGTAAAAATTCAGTTATCATTTTTCTGATAATTATTTAATTGTACCACCAGCGTAGGCGCTGGCGGTACACATGGTTTTAGTCCCGACCCGCATGTTCCGCCGGCTCCGCCGGCTCCTCTGGCTCCGCCGCCATCTCACCGTTACCGCTTCTCCTCCTAGACGGTAAGTGCCTCTGTACCCACCTCTTGGATTTAGGTCACCTATAATCTCAACTCGTTCCACATAAAATTTGGGCTTTGTCGGAATTGGGGTCTAGGTGTGGCACTCATTGCAATGCACCCTTGTCCAAAAATGGCAAAATTAAATGCTAATTATTTACCCTTCGGAAGGAATTATGGGAAAAATTTCTACAGACGGCTTTCCAAAAGTCATATGTGTAGATTTCAAATATGCCCTTGGATTTGACCTTTGACCTTTATTTCAAGGTCAAACGGGCCAAAATTTTCAAAAAAACAAAATTTTTGCCGAAAAAAAAATTATTTGCGCTGTTATTCAGACACTACACAGACTTAACCAATAATATTATTGGAAAGTGTTACCCTTCGGGTCATCTTTCATCTCCGTGAATTTGGGGTCAATCGGTGCATTTTCACGGGAGTAGCGGCCATAAGATACCGAAACTGAAAACTGTCTCTAATTCAGGAACCGTTAATGCTAGAGACCCATTCTTTTTTGCATTTTGTAGAGCATGTAAAGCCCAACACTGGAGGTGGTCTCGGTTTTTTTGTATTCCATACGGTTTTCGAGTTACGCTGTATCAAAAAGTACATATTGGTGGTGAAAGCAAAATGTGCAGTACGGTAATGGATAATAAATTTTGAACTCTGGAAAAATAAAACATAAGGCTTGGCAAAGCAGACAACTTGTGTTCAAAAATGACATTATTTCATCAAATTTGAACTTCTGAAACTTCAGAGCACCTCCTATTTCAAGAATTTTGACCAAAATGACATTTTCTTTATTTTAATTAATTTTTTCTGTACGAAATTTAAGGCACATTATGGTAACTCCAAAATTATAACATTTAGTCCCTTATATCTCCAAAACTGGCAGAGATAGGTCCATAGTTACTATTGAAGTTGAATAGGAAGTCATATACTGGCAATCTTAGTGTGACCTTGAAATTGACCTTTGACCTACTTTTTATCATGAATTGAACTTTACAAATTTTGGTTCCCTTTTATCTCCAAAACTGGCAGAGATAGGTCCATAGTTACTGTTGAACTTGAATAGGAAGTTATATATACTGGAAATTTACTGTGACCTTGAAATTGACCTTTGACCTACCTTACGATGAACTGAACTTTGATTGTACCATTTTAGTTATATATATATATATATATTTTTTGCATATTTTGAGAATTCTTGTTGATTGCATTTTTTACAGCTTGTCAAGCACAAGACTGGTGGTGGTGTCCCTTTTTTGTGGGGGGGGGGGCCTATACGATCGTGCTCCGGCTGGTGGTACAATATTCGGAGGCGGTATCGCCTCTCTGATCCTCTAGTTTTATTTAAAATTTAGCAAAAAGAAGACTTCTGCCAGTGCCAATATGATGCAAGCGTGGCTGGGGAAGGGAAAGCTTCAAGATTCTTCCAGTGCAGTCTCTAGCAGTAAGAGAAAGTCCAGTGCAAATGTCAACTTGGCAAAAGGGATATCCGCTGCTAGCAGTAATAACACAGTTGATAAAAGTGTAAATGATAAAGATGATGAACAAGTTTCAAAGAAGCCCAAGATTGAAAACTGACATTTATGCTGTAGCTGCTATCATTGCATTTAAATGAGGAAAAAATTCTCTCATATCATGTTGAAGTGGTCCTGTGATGGCTTTTTTCAGTTCGTCTGAATGCAGTGAGAAAGGGGATTTCCAGTTCTTTCCTGTTTCACCCATGTAAAAAAGAATTTGCAACATGATGTACTGAAACGTAAATAAATTCTAAAGAAAGGGGAAGGGGTTCGTTGTAGATATAGATCTAGTTCTGTTTTTATAGTTGGAATATGTTTATTTTTATAGAAATAAACGTTTTTATATATAAGTATTTTTATCAGGATGTTTAAAACTTATTCCAAAGTGGGAGTGCAGAAAAATTGAAAAGGAATCTGAAAAATGTCTGTCAAATAAAAATTCCTTTAAATGTCTATTCCACATACCCTTTAAGAGATAGTAAATAAAAACCAATCCAATAACAAACATGGAAATTTATTATAGGTAAATATTTGACTTAAAGGTACAAAAATATATTGAACATTATACAGAATTGCGATAATTCTGAAAGAAATCGAGCAATATTTTGAGCTTGACCTGTATTTTTACTAAAACAACCCAGTAAATTTCAAATGAAACGAACTACAGTTGTCTTCAAACCAGTGCATGTCTAGCAGTGATGGCAACACTGAATGGAAAATGTAATTTTTAGAAAAATGCAACTATTTAACAGCAGTCTCATAACAAACACATAAAAATAACACTAGTGAATAAACTTATTATTAGGCAGACCTGAAACAACCATGCATTGCACTTCTCTTTTATCCTACATCAGAATTTCTCTAACATTAGGTATTCATTTTTTTTTTAATCACAGCCAAATTTTGTTAATTTGTCATCTTATCAGACAAACGCCAAGTTTTGTTGTATTTGGCTTGGTCTAACCACCTTCCTAGTGATATGCAGAGTCAGTGGACCTGCAGGTTTAGACCACAGTTTCCCATTCTGTGAATCATCTCACTGAGCTGTGCCAGCCCATTCACCATCCCCTCTCTCCTGCTGTCATTGAGAAAATAGAGCAGTAACTTCTCTGGGTGGACATCGGGACCCTGGGCCTCCTTCTACAGGAAAATAACTTGGATTATAGTAATGCAGCCTTCCATACAATGTTTGTTATACTATAAGTAAATATATTAACTCTGTACTATAAAAACTGCACCTGCCCATGGGCTGGATGACATATTGATACATTTACCTACACATCTTACAACTTTGTCCCAACACACAGGGTCTTCAAACATGCCGTTATGAGCTTTCACGGATGTTTTCATTGCAGTATTATAAAAGAAGAATAAGTTTTCTCACATACAATGAAAACATGCAGAATTTACACCTCAAATAAAGCATGGTAGTTGTTTTACCTTTATATCCAAATAGTCTAAGAAGTGATTTAATACTTGGCAAAATGAGAAAAATTCCTCCGGGTGTAGATTGGCTTCAGGAACAGGAACTGACAGGAAACTGAAATACAGAAATGAAATTTTTACAGAAAATGTTAATATGCTTTATTTCTTTGTCAAATTATAAGAGAATGACCATAAGAGCCTACTGTAGAGCTGGCCTCATAAAATCAACAGGACCAGAGTAAAAACTGATTCAAATTCACAGTAAAACCACTGTTGGTGAATCTGAAAGTATTTTTTTCATTAATTAATTTTTATAATAATTAAGGTTCAAAATTTATACCACTTATTTGTTCTAGTGTGAGAAAAGGATAACCAGGGAGCCAAACAGTTAGACAGGATCACAATACACCATCATACACACACACCAACAGTGCAATTGACTGTGGGAAAAAAGCAACAACAATGATAAGCATACTTGATGAATTCCATCTTGAGCTCAAGGGACATGGTATACAGTCTTTTCAGCATCTCCACAGCCTGTTCTCTACTGGGGGTGGACGGGGACGGCACAGGAATGGGATGGCCACTCAGGACTGTCTCTATAGTTTGGCTGCAATGAGGTAACGGGAATGAATGAATTTCAATGACTTTTGGAGAAGGAAATATGCCACATCTACACATACACACAAACCACACAATTGTATATTTTGGTTCATAGGATGGGAAGATGACAATATTTTATAAATTAATTCAAAATGAAATAAGTTTACAAAGTTAACTTGGATGAGTTATCAAAAATCTCAGATCATAAGAAATAGTGCAAACTTTTTAAACACTAAGTCTATGTGTACCAAAAGAGTAATATACGAGGACAGCTGTAGCTAGGCACTGTACAATTCTGAGCACAAGGTGATGCAATTAATAGTTATGAAACTACAGTTACACCAAAATGTGCTTGTATCCACTGGAAAAATTAACCATCATCATCTGCATTACCTGTATTCATGAATAGTTTCCCATATACTCTGAAACTTGAAATAAATGGCTTGCTCACTTTCTGGATCCAAAACAGACACGGACTGCAAAGTGGGAGATGGTGCAGAATGCGCATGTATCACAGATGAAGACTGAGACGGCATATCGATTGTGTCCTCTGATGTAGATTCCAATGTCTCCATTAGTTCAACACTTTGTGACAAAACAACATCTTGTCTATCATTTTCTGGTACTTTCAGGTAATTTCCATTATTGGAATCATCTAAGCAAGTGTCATGACTTTTGATCTGGTCTTCTAGCTGACTGAGTCCACAGGGTTCCACAGCACCACTCATGACACTGGAGCATACTGCTGACAGTTGCTCAAGTCTTTGGATGGTTTTTGTTAATTTACCTTCATAACTGGAAAAAGGGTATTCTGAGATCAATTGTTGTATTGCTTATTGACAAATGTAAAACACATTTATCTTGGCTGCATAGAACGTGATTTTTTTTTTTTTTAATTTCAATACCAGGTTATGCAAAAGCAATCATGATAATACTGTCTAGTAATGACCATTCAAAATGCATATTTTTATTTGATTAGAATTAATATAGATGGGTAAACATCCGGGGAAAGACCCCCTCTTTTTAAATATCCTGTATCTGCATGAGGTTGTTTGTAATAGACAATGTTTATATTCAAAATGAATGGCTTGTGATCTGTACTTACTCTGACTTACTCCTCAATTCTTTGCAGAATTTCAGACTGTCTGACATCAATGTTTTCACCTGATTCAGACTGGGGTTTCTACCTGGAGAACAACAGATACAATATTTTTATACTCAAATCAATCCATTCTTGGCCAGCACGCCCATGTAGGAAATAAGGCAATTCATTATAAATTATACTAGTAAGCAATTTGAGATTTGATACTTAGACAAACTACAAGCAACATGGTTCTTAAAGAGAAATTATTAATTTAGTTCTAAACAAGTGTCAAGTTGTGAAATCTCATAAGTCAAAGGGCATAACATACCTAGAGCACTCTTGAAATATTGCACAAGTTGCTTCACCACCTGAGAAAGCTGCCTGTTCAGAAACATCCCAAACACAGCCATCCAGTGCCTAAAAAACAGGAAAAAAACATAAAATTAAATATATTTCTATTATCCTTTATATATATATAATATTTACAATATTTAAAAAGAAAAAAAATTGTTCCAATTCAGTAAACACACCCCTGATGCCCACTATTAGTGTTAAGTCAATTACGAGGGTTTACAGCGTGTGCGTGCGCGTGTGGGTGTGTGGGTGTGTGGGTGTGTGGGTGGGTGGGATCCCAAACTAGTTATCCATTTTCAAATATAAATTAATTGTACTAACTTGTCAATGCACTCCAGAATGTCTCTCAGTGTCCAAGGTGGCTTCCTGAGAACTACTTCCTGCCTAGAATAAAAAACACTGGTGTTATTTCTCCCTCTTATGCATGTACATGCAAAACAATCTCCTAAATTTGTTAAAACAACTCCTATACGTATACAGTCCTGCCAATGAAGATACTGAACACTTATCAACTGTGTTTTGACATCATGAAGCTGGTGACATAGGTAAGAAACAGTACATGGGTATGCATGTTTAAAAGTTAAGATTTTCCAAAAATCAAATTTTTAACTTTAACATCATGAATTGGGAATTCACAAATCTCATGAATCTTCAATTCAGAGTTATTATTTTACCAGATATCACCAAATGCCTCCTTCATCTCTTTTTCCAGAACCATGCTCAGGGAATCTTTCAGAGTTAACATTACTTCTTGTGTGACATCTTCACTCTGTAAAAAGAAAATTATAAAAACATTTATATTAATGTTTTAAAAAGCATGCTGTAACAACATGCACAACAATACTGATTTTCAAGAAACAATGGAAAGCATCTTGAGCATATTACAACCTGAAATGTCCGCCTTAATATGACTGACTTTGAATACTGTCTCAAAAGTAAGATTAAACAATTAATAACAAATACTACAGATACATTAAAATTTTAAAAAAATTATTTAGGATCTTCATATTGTTTTTCAAAAAAGAGAGATAGTATGCAACAGGAATTTTAAACTGGCAAATTTCATATCTGACTTAAAATAAGTAAGATCTGTTCCCCTGTAAGTATATAAACAGTCTTTTATTTATTCAAACAACAATGGCATAATATCATTACCAACTCAAGTTCAAGCTCCTGTCTAGTTTTCTTCTTGGGTTCTACTACAGCTTCAACACAGTTCTGTGTTTTGTCACTAGATGGTGCTGTAGTAGGCACAGTATACACTTCATGAGGACTGGCAACATTTACTGGCCCCAGCTGCTCTGCTTCAACTGAGTCACATGGAACAAGTGCACTGTGATTGTTATATAGGCTCATAAGTACATGTATATTTTCCACATTACTTAGCTTCATTAAAATGCTGATATTATGAATTCTGATTAGAAGTGTAAAATGGTTGGGATTTTCTGCCTGTTCCAGGGGCAGATTGAGGCTGTCTTCTGGAAGACGGTCAGATTTTTCAAATTTTCATTGACGGTTATCTAATTTTTTCTGTCAGAAGACACTCAAAAATAGAGAATAGATCAACAAAGATAACTTGGAAGACTGTCAGAAAATATATCTCTGGATCCACCCCAGCACTGAATGACAAAAACTACAATTATATCTAATTTATGATACTTACCAGCTGCTCCTGTATCAAAAGGTGTTCCTCTGTTCTCTTGCTGCATGCCTTCTACAATACCCTGTCTGTTAAAGGCAGGAAATCCCGTGATCATACACTTGGTACACAGGTTAGTGTCATTGGAGAAAACAACTATCTTTGAACTAGGATCTGAAAAACAGGGTGTTTAAATTGACCATGTAACAGCATTGTATTGTTTTTTAAAGAAAACATGTTGTGTGATATTTCAAACAGGTTTTACAATGGTGGCTGCTATATGTAGCTTATGAATTAAGACTAGGGTTTCCAAAGCACAGGCTTAGGGAACATCTCAGTATGTAATATACACACCTAATTATTGACATTTTAAATGCCATCTTTATTAAAACGAAATATGATTATACTTTCCAATACCCAGAAGCATTCATGTTCGCAGACTGCATAATTATATAAAAACATTCAAGACTCCAAAGCATATAAAGTAAGAAAAATATTTTACTATGTGTAGATTTATCGACTTAGCATTTTCAGCTACAATTTTAGCTCTTTAGATTTGCACTTCCATTCACTGTATAATATCTCTGAATAAACTTACATTGGCATGGTACATCTTCACTTACATTTTTGTCTGAACTGTAAACAGCACTGCAGCAACCTGTCATCATTATTCTCTATCTTGAAACCTTGAAGGTCCTGGGAAGACTGATGTAAAATAGATGTACAAAGATGTACTGAACACTATAAATACTGAGTATACATTACATAACAAGAAAGACTTGAGCTAATAGACTGTTTTGTTGCTTTGAATGACTAAACACAATTTATTGGTCACAATAAAAGGATTTATGTGAGACTTCCAAGGGATAGAGTTGGGATCATATAAAGAGAAGCTCCAGATGTTTGTTCTTTAATTATAGACAGGGTGTCTCTTCTTTTAATTAACTCTTTATCTTTAATCACTAACACGTGTCAGGAAGGATAAAGAGATATTATTGCACCATGATTGGACAGTGCTACTTGGCTTCATTACTATCAGCCAATCATAAGCTGAGGGTACAGTTTCGCCGAGAGCTCAGAACATTCTTTTAGTTGCTCAGGAAAAAATTCAGACTTCTTAGAACAGGCCTTATAAACAAATTAGGCATTTCTGGAATCGGGTCTCAGATTTGTGAGCACCAATGCCAAAATTAACAACTTGAGCCACTTTCATATATTTCTTTGATAACTTAATGTATCTTTCCTAATTATTGTTCTTCATTTTCAACTTATTTTTTTTTTCATTTTATTGTATTGCTAAAATTAATAAACCTAATGAAAAATGATGTAATACTTACCTCTTGTGGTGTCTGACCTATGAGATGTGGTCGTTTCATCTTAAAACTTTCGTGTAAAAACTTGACTGCTGCATATGCTTTCCTCTTGATGTTGGTTTCCTACAAATATTGAGGATGAATACCTCAGGCTATTCTAGTCTTAATTCTCAACCTGCTCACAAGTATAGGGGACATCTACTATTAGTAGATTGCGTTTTTTTAGATAACAAGCTTTTAACTGGGTCGTCATATTTGTTCTGCAGACTATTTAGTCCCCTGTTGTGAACGCAGTCTTTGAACACTTACCTTTTTATTGTCCTTCAAATAATCCAGCTCCTGAATGACCACCCAAGGAATCACAAGCACTGGTCTGCCTATCCCTGATCAATAATCATTGTAAGTATATATTTTAATTACACTAAACCTCTCTAACAATCCCTTCTTTTCCCTTTAATTCAGTTATGCACATACATGTGTGATCAAAATCACATATACATGAATTACCTGGCAACTACATTACTAAATACCTTGGCTGCTAAAAAATAAAGACATACATATCTGGAATTCCATTAATTAGAATCTTTTCTAACATATTTCTACTCTTACTAGGAAGTGAAAAGTTCTTTGTAATCATAAATGTAAATACCTGGAATGAGGTGTGCTAAGATTTCCTTTACAAACTCCAAATGGCTGAGCAAAATGTTTGTGTCAAGCACCATGTATAACTCCTGTTTAATGGAAAATTAAAACTTAATACTGTCATCAGTATCAAAGTACCCAGTGACTCAAATAAGTCAGAAGCACAGATATACTTAAGAAAGATATGCTATGATGAAAACAAGATATAAATTCCATTTAACAAATATTATGAAGTTCACATTTTATCTGGAAATTACAAATTAAATAAAAAATATATATATATGTGCAATAGATGTGTATAGTAACAATAGCCAAAAATGAGCACAGGCAAAATTGAAGTAAAATATACAGATGCAACAGTACATAATGTTATATATACCGCTTTATCCACAGAGTCTGGCAGCTGCCTGTATAGTACAATACTCTTTAAATCAAAGGGGGAGGAGCCTCTTGGAAGTCTGCCCTCTGGTGTTGAGCACCTATTGATATCAGGCGACATCTGGTTCAGTGGACAATTTCCTGGAGACACTGCATGGCTTGGTATCTGCATACATTGGGCGTCAACTTTTTGAACCCGATTTGTGAAAAGATTATCTTGCATGTGGACATTGCTTTGTGTAAAGATTTCCATTTGATTTGTTTTAACTGAGGTAGACATAGGACTAGGGTTCCCTAGTGGCACAGAAGGTTCAGTTTGCTGGGGTTGTGGCACAAGGGAAGTACTTTCTTTTGGAAAAGAAGAACTGGTGTCAGCACTTTGTGGTTGAACAGTATACGGTTTCCCTGATATATCTCTCTTTAGCGTTGGATGTGTGACCTCATTCCTATTTGTTTCACTTCTAACCTGGTTTCTGTGTTTTGTGTAGGGCTTGGTATTAGGTGTAAATGACTTTTGACTGTGCATCTTATTTCTATACACATGGTCAGATCCTGGAGATTCTGATATCTGCTCAGAGCAATTTGGAACAGGCTCTAGACTAGAATTACTAAGATTGGGTTTTGATATGTTTAATGCACGCATTAGACTCTTTCTACGTGATCTGTCAGATACTTTTTGTTCCTCAGCTGCTACAAGACTCCATGTACCTTTGTTCTTAGGAGTTTCTGAAACAATCCTACCTGCAGATGAAGAACTGACGTCTCCTCTAAGGGGTGTTGGAGAATATTTCCTTCTCTGTGTCCCTGATGTGTTTGCAGTGGCATCATTCTTAGTGGATACACACCCATGAGGAGTTTTTAATCTTTTATTTACTACCAAACTGTTTATTAGATCCAAATCATTTGCACTAGTCGCAGTACTTGATGAATGCCTTTTGGTTCCCGTTTCAGTGCTTTCACCTTGCTCTTTCTTAGAGACTGATGGACATTTTTTAGCCTGAGATTCGAATCTTTTCTCATTGTGGGCTCTGTTCCTGGTCACTATTTGTGGGGTGTTTAACAAATTCCTTTGTCCTGCATGAGTGTTGGCACATGGATCAAAACTTGTCTGTAACGTTTGCTGTGCTGCTTTACTTCTAGGTTTCTTCTTTTTCTTCCTTTTTTTCTTCTTTTGATGTTGCTGAGCTAACTTGTCCACCACGGGAGTCTCTGGAGGTCTTGTGCTTGATGAAGCTCCAGGAATCGTTTCAAATTTATGGCTGCTGCAAGCTGCCTAACAATGAGAACCACATTTTTGTAAAGAGGCTTGAAATTATATATGATCAATGCAGTGTTATTTGACATGATTAAATTATTCAGTAAAATGCACAGAAGATTAACCCATATTAAATCCAGATACTCAGATACTCAGCACTCAATGAATTTTCACCATAGCATTTTATGTGATGCAAAATTTTTAATACAAATGGTCACGCAAGAACAGATTACTTCTAGGTATGATATTAATTTGATAACAATTTGTTACTAAAAGAAAATGAAATAATTTGATATCATCTAGGCATATATATATGTATAGTCAAATATTTATACGAAAGTAAGTCAGTCTTAGAATGGGCCTAAAAGGATATAATTTATTAAAACATAAGATGCCTACTCTCTTTTCCTTCCCCTCCTTTGGTAATTCCCAACAAGACTGCCCCGTGGCAATGTTAAAGTAATAAACTCTGTTGTGACGGTTGGATATTTTAAATACCCAGCCAGGTGGGAGAGTAGCCTCCTCTTGGCTCTTCTCTTCAGCCTTTCTGTCAGCCATGCTGGTCTTCAGTGTCAAACACATAAGAGGGTTCCTTCCCCTGTATCTACAGGTAGTGTGCACCTTTTCTCCAGAGCCATTCTGCGAATAAGAACGAATTGAGTGCTAACAATTAAACTCAAAACATAGCAAATAGTACTCGGACAGTGGAACAGTTGAAGTACAAGCATATAAATGTAAACACTACCACACCAAATCACAAATTTACAACTTGATACAAGATTCGTGCTGAAACTTTCATAACTTATTCCCTTGGAAATGAAGTTCCAGAAACAGTGAGAAGCCCATAGAATTGGCTCTTACCCTGTGCTCAGTTTTATCGGACGGCTGATGAAAAAGAATACATTTCACAAAAGAATATCTAAGAGACGCAGATCGACTTCCACTTGTAGTTCCAGCAGATGACACTTTCCTGCTGTTGCTGCGTTTTCACGGTAGAGGGCACTAGGGTACGAGCGATTCAATTTATGGTTGTCGTTACCGAAAGCCTCTTAACGTTAACATATATTTCTCTAATATTTGTAGCAATATGTTGTGAGTATAAAATTATTCAAAATCAGAATTGTCAGAAAAAATTAATAGATTTCCAATCATATAGATACTTTCTCCAACACGTTTTAACCGGAAGTACTTTACCTACAAGAAAAGTGGGTACTTGAAGACAATCCATTCGAAGGCCTGTGATGTGGGCAGTGAACATAGACTGGGCGAAAATGGCTTGATGCTTGGTATTTCTCATCATGTGGTCTTCAGTTGATCGTAAAGACTACACTGCCATATCGCTTGGTAACCCATATGGGCATTATGACAACAGCAAGCAAGTCAGGAGTGCTTCTTTATGGAGGGTAGGTGTTTCACATAATTTTGTCCCTTCTAGTAGTAGTACTACTAACTCCCCGCAAAAGTTCCGCACAACCGTGGCCGATTGTGAAGTCGTGGCCGATTGTGAAGATATCTGAATTAAAGCCATGCATCTGCAGTAAAAAAGATATGTTCTGTATGTTGCTTTTGCTTTGATTATAGATTATTGATTAAATTAACGCCAAAATTTTTTTGATCAATTTTCACCATTCATTGTTAATAGATCTATTCACCCACCGGGCTCACAAGCAAGCTGGGTCAGACCTAGTTTGTTTTCTGTTAAAACTACTGATCTTTGTGTGAGATTTTGGGTTATGCATTGCCCAAATTAAAGCTGTAGAATAATGCTCCTTGTTCATTAGCTTGATTACCAGTTCAAACAAAAGCAAGTAAACAGTAAATTTTATAGGTCAAATAGTGATATGTTGCGTCAAATATTCAGCAGCTGATTACCCTACCACCTGCCAAGGTTTATAAGATACTCTGGGTGCATACATTGAAGATTGGCCTCAAGAGACATGACATAAAAGATGAAATCTTTTCGTTATATTTTCCTTCTTAATATTGTAGCAATGGAATCGTCTCTCAAGACTGCAGAGAAGTGTGGTATGGCTGATAGTTATACTTGGAGCTTTGTCCTGCCTCTACTTGGTGCCATCTATGCTACAGGATAGAGATGAATTAGACAAACTTTCCAAGAAGCCCTGGCATAAAGATGATGTTAAGGCAGGTGATTTGAATCGGCAGAAGGAGATTAAAGGACCTAACCTTGAGGAATTGAAGAGAAGAGCTAAAAAGCAACTTGAGGATGAAAAAGTAAGTTTCTTTTATCAATATTATATCTGTAAAGTAGCAAGTACAACAAACTGCAATTTGTCACATACTGTTGGCTAATATGCCACATAGGATTGCCCTTCCTGCAAAAAAAATTTTGATAATATTTATATTATACCATCCCTGTGTGTCTCAGTATGGCACTTCCAATATCAGTTGTTTATTCATAATTCAAACATCGTAACTGTATCTACCAGTTTACCACAGTTTTTTCTACAAATTCCATTTTAATTTCTTCACACTGACAGAAAACAACTTTGAAGATTAAAAAAAAGGGTCCTCCGGGAAAAAGACTGCATGATGGCAGCTTACAGGCACCAGGGGGTCCTAGAGATGGAGATAAAGGACAAGATAACCAACAGCATGCCCCACCTGGAGAACAAAATGTAGTGCTCACACCTGTGAAGGTAACATATTATTACATGGTGCATTTCAGTTTTTAAAACCCATAGCTTATGGTCATGTTTGCATTAAGTGTTTAAAATATGTCCCAGGGTTAAACTGTTGGGGATGGAGATTTTTCGAGAAATGTTACTGAATATTATAATATTGAGACATTATTCAAAACTAGAAACACTGCAATGCCTTGTGGCTATATAAATGTGCATTGGTTAAATAAATTTATGATTACAAGAAAAAAGTGTCCTGTTAAAATAATTATTTCATTTTGAACTGCCATTTTTATACTTGACACAGAAATGGTATGCCTATTTTAAATGGGAGGATATTGCATTTATTTAGTTACTAGTAAGTATGTAGTTAATGTAAAATATACAATGATTTATTGAAATATTTGGAGGTAATACCTTACAATATCTCATTGGTCTTGATTAGTAGAATAGAAACCATGATTTGCATCTATTTTTAATGTTTCAAGGACAAAAAGGAAGCTGATACTAATGATGTTAAAGGCAAAGTTGAAGCCAAATATGTCTCTCCTGCCCCAGTGCAAACTGATGGAGATCCCTTCTCTGGTGAGACTTAAAACTTTCAGAGTGATTCTAAGTAGCTTTGATGTAATAATACACAAATCCAGATTTAAAAATGATGTTAATACTGTAAAAAATTCCAATTATTTGTTTGTCATGGTTATCTTATGTTCTTCTTTTGTTAATTTCTTAGTATTTTTATTTCTTAGGGCGTATACAGAACACCCACTTGAAAGTTTGCCCCATAATTCTCTGATAGACACTGAATAGATTCCCTGTGAATCAAGTAGGTCAGCCATATTCGATCCGGGGATCTGTTAGTCCACGGGTCAATATTGGTTGTGAATGTGGCTTTAGTTGAGGGTAAATTAATCGACACCTTTATTGTGGTTTATTCAAGGTCCTAAAAACAATCAGCAGAAAGCAGTGGTTGATGCATTCAGACATGCCTGGAAAGCTTACAAGAAGTATGCCTGGGGTCACGACCAGCTGAGGCCCATTTCTAAAGATTTTGAAGAGTGGTTTGGTGTCGGACTTACTCTGATTGATTCTTTGGACACAATGTATATTATGGGATTAAAAGAAGGTGAGTGGAGTAATTTCTCAATACATTGATTCACAAGATGATTTTAGATACTTTGAGCTATTTTTTTTCAAGCCATATTAATATGATGGGCTGCCATTACTGATATTACCCTTTTTTTCAGAATTCAAGGAGGCCAGAGACTGGGTTGCCAATGAAATGTCCCTTGATGTGAACCGGGATGTCAACTTATTTGAGTGCACTATTCGAGTTCTGGGTGGATTTCTCAGTGCTTATCATCTGACAAAGGACCAGATGTTTTTAGATAAAGCTGTGAGTGGTATAGTCAGCATTTCCTTATCTCAATAATTTCTGTGAATGTGGTATAGCAATGTGAAACCATGAGTTTTTTTTTCTGATTTAAATGTTTACAAGAACTTTTTTCATTTTAATCTGTTCTTCAGTATACTTGAACTAGCAGGTTTCATTTTTGTCAGTAATGCAAAGATATTTTTTGTTACGTAGGTGATGTAGCGAATAATATACCACTGCTTCTTTGGAAGTATTCATTACTGTCTAACTCTTGTTTATAATTGAGAGATAAAAGGATATTACAAAGAAGAAAAAAGAATCTGAAAATCTCAGGGATTCACTCTTTGAAAATATTCATTACCATGTAAAAATAATTTATCAACTCTTGTTTACAACAGAGAGATTTAGGGGATAGACTCCTGCCAGCCTTTGGCAGCGGGTCCAAGGTGCCCTTTTCTGACGTCAACCTGAAAACCCACAAGGCGCACCCCCCCAGGTGGGGCCCCGACAGCAGCACCTCTGAGGTGACCACCATACAGCTGGAGTTTAGAGATCTCAGCAAGATAACTGGAGATCCTAAGTATGCTGTAAGTATGCTTTGAGAATACAACTGAGAGTACTAGACTCATAGAGGCCTGCAGGGTCTGGAAATCTGGTTATGCTGATGCTTAATTGATGGTGTAGATGGTTGACTGCGGTTGATATGATTGATTGATTTACTGATTCATTGATTGATGGTTGAAATATGTTTTTGTTCACTCCAAAAGTTGAGCCAACCACCCATAACATCTCAGCTTGTTCCCACTGCTCTGCTAAAAATGTAATCCATCTGTAGCATTGAAAGCTGTAGTGCTAGATGAAAGGTGTTCTCAGGAACCTGCTGAGTTTAGTTAAAAAATTGATTTGATATGGGTATAATTTCAATGTTACGATTAGATTTAAATAAATGTCTTCAACATTGTTCTGAAGGTTTCTGATTTCTTACCAATTGCCTGCCAAAGAGATAAGCACCATATAAATACATTCTTTATGACCTGTATTTCTTATATTTTCACTTTGCATAAAAAAGGTTGATTCTTATGCAAGTTTCCCATTTCCATCTTTCGTGAAGTTTAAGTTATAATATTGAAACTAATAGTAAAATTATGCTTGATTTACAGCTGGCTGCTGATGAAGTCACAAAACACGTCCATGGTCTACCCAAGAAAGATGGTCTGGTGCCGATTTTCATAAATGCTAGGACTGGGAATCTCAGGTCTTCAGGCACCATTACACTGGGTGCCAGAGGGGACAGTTACTATGAATATCTGCTGAAAATGTGGGTGCAGAGTGGGAAAACCAATGATATGTAAGTAACTGAAATATTAGAATTCAGGCCCGTTGCCAGGGAGATTAGGGGCGGTTCGAAAGAAGTTTTTACTGAGTTCATTTCATTGTTACTTGTTCAGTGTTACCTGTATTAAAGTGAACAGTTTTGCCTGTGGACACCCTACCAGCAGGGTACACTATATAAACCTTCCACTTCTCCGCTACTTGGCTCACTTCACTTCACTTCACTTCACTTCACATTTGTTGGACAGGGGGTCACTTCACTACTACTGGACAGAGAAGGATAGCCCAGTGTGCCAACAATTAATTCTGCTGATAATTCTGTTGACATCTGAATTTTATTTCAGTTCTGCAGCATAACATCAAACTTTGTATTCATCTCATTTGCTACTGAGCTAGCAGTGTGTACTTACCCAGGTTTCCTAAGAAATAATAATAATAATAATAATAATACAAAAAGTTACCAATGTAGTAGCTTTCCATACTCCACATAATAAAATGCCTTCTTCCGTTTATTTCCAGGGTGAAAGATGATTATGTGGAATCCGTGGAGGGTATAAAGAAGCATCTAGTCAGACTTACTGAACCTAACAAGTTGACATATGTAGGGGAGCTGTTATCTGGGTCAATGTTCAGTCCTAAAATGGTGAGGAGACAACACATTGTTGTAAATAAGAGAGAGAGAGAGAGAGAGAGAGAGATCCAAGTAACACTGTCTCCATCATTTATAAACTAAATGTCTTTCATTAGTCTAAGAGCAAAAATATCTTAGATGCAATGTCTTAGAGTTAAAATGTTCCTTGGCATGGTAGATGAATCATAGATGATAATTATAGAACACAAGCTGAAATGTTTTTGTCCTGTTAGCTTTTAAAAAGTCCATAAACTAATGACATGAACATATTTCTGCTTTTGTTTTACAATTACATATCAATGCCTATATCTTCAACATTTTCAGGACCATCTAGTCTGCTTTTTACCAGGAACATTAGCTCTAGGTCACATCAATGGTCTTGATCCTCAACACATGGAGTTGGCCAAGAAATTACTATATACTTGTTACCAGATGTATGAGAAAATGCCCACAGGGTTGAGTCCTGAGATTGCCTACTTCAACCAGGCTCCTGGAGCACCTGATGATATTATTGTCAAGGTAATTTTCTTGATGTTTTTTTGTTTTCTGAATGATTGTCTTTTTAATAATAAATAAATGGAAATTTTGAAAAAAATTTTTCCCATCTCAAGCCCTTTGAAAAGATGGGCTTATTTCAGTTGAAAATACAGAATTTTGTTCACTAAGAAATGTCTTTATAAATAAAAAATGTTTGCCTTGTTAATCCCATGCTTATTAATATTAAGGAGTTATTTATATGTAACATCACTATTATAGTCAATTATACAAGTATGTCTCTGTATTTTATAGCCAGCTGATCGCCACAATCTCCTGAGGCCAGAGACAGTGGAGAGTTTGTTTTACATGTATAGATTTACTGGAGACAAAAAATATAGAGAGTGGGGATGGAAAATTTTCCTAGCTTTTGAAAAATACACAAAACTAGAAGAAGGCTACACATCTATTAGTAATGTCATGGATGTGCGTAACCCAAGACCAAGAAACAAAATGGAAAGTTTCTTTCTTGGGGAGACTTTGAAATACTTTTATTTATTATTTAGTGATGACCCAAATCTAATACCGTTAGACAAGTATGTGTTTAATACAGAAGCTCATCCATTGCCTATTTATTCTTCTTTGTGAAAAAAGTTAAATTGTCTTTAGTCTTTCATTTTAAGCAGTATTCATCATGTTTTCAAATGCTTTTAAGAACTGTTGATAGAAAGAAATTGTTAACAACATTTCTTTCAAACCAAATTTACATTCTCCTGTGACACTTTCTATGCATTTTTTTTTTGCTTTGTACTGGAAAGTGTCTGGATTTTTTGAAAAATTGATTATGTGCCAGCTTTGCTGTCTAGTATCTGTATTATAATATCTCTTCCAAAGAGGTTTGCCGTTGACACCCCATGAACCTCTCTAAAAATACATTTTTTCTGCACTATGTTGTACAGTAATACTGTATTGCAATTTAGATAGACATCAGTTAAATAAGAGTTCAAATTCAGCTGAAGTTATTCTCCAGGCAATATTTTTGTATGATAGTATTGACAATGGTGTATCAGTGATGATAAAATAATGGCAATCGAAATATTATACCAAAAAATTCAGATAAGGAAATTTTTGAAAAAACAAAGCATGTCAAGAGATTCAAGTTAGTGATCTGATCTGATACTGTGATTACTGGTTGTTAGGTAAACTAAAATGCTAGAGTGAGGGAATTAATTATTTGGCTGTATAACCACAAATGGTAAGATTCCCCCCATGTTTGATGTATTTACATAGAAATTTGTATCAGTTATGACAAAAAGGATTGTTGAACCAACAACAGAGTAATAAAAGGTAAATATCAATACAAGTCACTAGTCCAGTGATAGTTATAAGGTAAATAAATGGACACGGGACGTGCACTTAAATGTTGGATTTATTATCTTCCGTCAAGGAGTTAAGTACTCTAAATATAGATGAATGTTATAATGCCTGTGTTTCATGCATTTTCTGACAAAATTTGCATCAATTATGACAAAAGGGCACTTGAATCTGATACAGATCTAGTCCTAGAAGTATAAGACAATTAACTAGTTGACTGTGGTTTAATGGTGATCAGGAATAGCCAGAGGCTTAGGAACTAAGGTGTTCGCGTTCATACAGACTCCTTCAGTGAAGGAATTACGTAGATCTAGGTATAATTGTAGATAGAAACAATTAGATAGGTAGGTAAATGAGCCCGGTTGCCTTAGTGAACAAAATGTTTTTTATATTTCCGTTTTTGTTGTTAATATTTCCTACATGAGAAGACTACTATTGTACCAGCTGTTAGATTCAGATTTCATTAGAAAAAAAGTAATAGATATGGTAGGCTTTTGAGATAGAAAAAAAAAGGTTTTCATCAAGTCTGCAATATTCACTGCTTGCTTCTGATCTGTTAAAATGGCTGAAATTATTCTTTTTATTATGAATTTCGGTCATGAGGGTGCACTTGTTTTTGAGAAAATTGGATAATTTGAGATTCAAAATGTATTTTCTTTCTAGCAAAGTGATACTCCCGGCATTAATGTGGCCAGTAGGTCTTCATTTAAAAATGATATATGTATAAGGGAAAGTGATACCCGTCACTCCTTTCTGATGCTTCTATCAATTAGAGATATTAAAATTGGTTTGTCTGGCTTTGAACTGTGATTACCATAGTGTCATTCAAAATGATTTTGTAATCTTGGAAAAGACAATTTGTAAACTATTTCCTGTATAGACAATTTTACTAGGGAGGACAAGTCTTTGGGTCTATGTCTGTGGGTGTATAGGCCCTGCATTTCATTTACAATGTGATCTACGATATGTGAAATAGCTAAGGAAAGTGGGGAGAGAGATGTAATCTTGTACCTTCTCCTAAGTATTTGGGTAGAATGGTTTTTATTTGATATGTTGACACTAGATAATTGTTTATTGTAGATATAAAGTTATTTTTATTCATAAAAAAACATGACTTGTTCTTGTTGATTTATATCTCTTAGCAACTAGTCAACCCATTTTGTTCAGGATTTGGATGGAATTTTACCAAATAGTCATGGGTGCTGACGTGGACTGACGTGCACATATGCAAAACACACTCACAAATATTTAAATATTTACAAAGAGAAATATTTTACTTGGTCAAAAAAAAGTGAAAAATTATTTTCATAACCCTACTCAAATTTGTACATGCATGAAACTTATGGGGAAGTATACATTTGAGTATTGTGGACCAATATTATTGTCATGCAAGGCATCAATGAGTAGACAAAGGGTAGTTTGAGATTTAAAAATCAATACACAGCTCAACTGGTCATAATTACAATGTTTCTCTGTCATTTTATTCTCTGAGCAGTATTTAATACTGCTTAATAATATTACTTCACAATAGGGATGGTTTTGTACATTATCAATAAAACTAATCAGATTTAATTAAACTAAACTGCACTTAAAGAGCAAATTAATATCACTCATTATATGGCCTATGTTTTATATTCCATTAGATATAAAAATTACAAACATTCTACATAATTGGAGGGAATATGCTATTACACATCAACAAATACACTGGAAAACATTATACAATATATGTGCATGTTTAATAAGAATAACTATTAGTAAGCGAAAAAGCCTTCAAAGACTCCTGTTACTACAACTTAAAGGGTATATCCCCCCCCAACGATGTCCTGAAACAAGACATTTGGAGGGGAGTCCCTTCTAATCTAAAGGCGCATTCTGAGCAGCTTTAACTTGAACTATACCAGATGACATCACCAGGTGAACAGATTATGACTGGCTACACACAGTATTCTTGTATATGACATCAGCTATAAGATATTAATTTCAGTAAGGTATGTCTGCAAGGCTTCTGGATGTCTACTAGTTAAAAATTCAACACCAAACAAAGACAATCTGATAGAATATTTTTACCCAGTCAGTTCAAATTTCTTTACAAGTGAAGCTGGATGCATACTCAAAGGCGATTGAAAATATAATTAAGATAATATTTTATGACAAAATTGTGTGCTTAGACAAATTCTATAATGATGCTGACTGGTTTTCTTGCAGATAGATAACATGCAACTATGGCACCCCATCTTCACATTAAAATGCAGACATTTTAATAACTGAATACACAAGTATTCATAATCGAATAAGGCACAGAAACTTGTTTCCAAAACACATCTTGATACAACGAAGTCAAGCAATTTTTGTTCAGGCACCGTGTATGTTTTAATCACTGTGGGCTTTATATGAGCCACCATAATGAACCAACAACTTCAAAATAAACCAATATGGCGTCTCTGCAATCTTGGCAACACACACTCGCCATTCAGATATCATCGTAATTATTTAATGATTTTTAGTCAATTGTTGATGTGTGTAGGAACCAAAGCAATGTTACACCAATGATTTATTGAAACCTACTGTAGCTGCAACATGAAACTGCTTAAAGAGCTTTGGTTGTAAAATCATATAATACATTATAAGAACTTGAGACATTTAACGAAATGGGCAGTGTAGGAATCCACTAATATATAATATCTATAACAATCATTTTGTCTAATTCACACTGTTATACAATGATCAAAGTTATACAGTTATAATACCAATAATCTAATTTTTGTCATAATGCCTGTTCTAATCGAGAACAAGAAGATAAAGTCTGATTGCTTAAAATATTGATTAAAATGAGATCAAATCTCAAAACATAAAAAAAAAACTTGAACGCCATCTTTGATGTCTTCTTGCAGAGACCTTCGTGAGCACATGGTCTTTCTTTACAACCATGATCACCTTAAAACTGTTCTTTAATAACATTTTGCAAGGCAGTGCTTAGCAGTGAACACAAATAAAACACTAGACTAGTAAAATAACATTTCTTTTTCAAGTATGACAGTAAAATAGACTAGTAAGATCCATACTGTTCTGTACAGGGAATTTCATGTAGTACTGCAAGTGTGAATTTAAAAACAGCGTGGTGATGTTTCTTTATATACAGACACCTATGAATCTTGTATGTTATTTTGCATAAATAACTTGGGAACTTTTGACAAAAAAAAGTACCAATAGATAAGAAAACTGTAACAGATGTAAATAATGAACGGCTGAATCCAATATAAAATTGTATGTATGACAAAGTTGAAGGGGATGAGACTTTCCCAGTCATCATTGTAAAAAATGCATTACAGTTAAATGTATACTGAAAAACAAGTGACAAAGCCTCTGAGAGAATCTGGCCTGTCATCCTATCTAGTAGCACAGTAAGAATCTCCTTTTAAGGTATAACAGGGACTGGAGCAGAGCACCCTAAATAAAAGCAGACTACCCTCTCTTAAAAAAGACATTTAAAGATGTGAAATGATCCAGCAACGTTTCAAACTCTAATACACAGAGCTGTCATATAGCCAAATCTCTGCTGATTATTACAGGCTTTCCTGTGGGCTAATTTTTGAACACAACATTTGATTCTTTGACCTATACAAATGACACCAAGATTCATGCAAAACACCGATTCTGATTTCCACTGATGCAACAAGAAATATGACACTCTAAACAATTAAATGCAAAACAGTGTCCCCATTTTTCAGATACAGTTGTTATAAAAATGTTGGGTACTTTGGCAATGAAGACAGGTTCTGGTGACAACAACATCTACAATAACAGCTGTGTTTGCACATAAAAAAAGCAAATGTCTGCCTATACTTCTGAGCTGTCATTATTATTCTGATATTTAGGATCATACACTCTACTCTTGCCATTCCCAATGGGGACAGTGACTCCATTACTGAGAGATTTCTTTTTTTCTTTTTTCTTTCTTCCAACAACGATGACAATTACGATAATAATTATGCATAAAACAAGGAACAGAACAACTGCAATAATAATTGGTATTATGGGTGTGCTGGCTGGTTCAGTATTTAAAACAGATGTTCCAACTTCAGTGTTTCCTTGCAAATTATTGTCCTCCGCTTTAGCTGTAAAGTTCAGTGATATTCTCACCATATTTGTTCCCCTGTTATTACTTTGGCCAATATTTTTAGTGTCTTCTATTGCACGCTTTCTTCGTGTGTGTAACACCTCTTCCACCATTGTTTCTAATGATGATTGAATGCCTGAAATGCTGTGGTACGTGATGCTTCTTTTTCCGATGCCGTTCCGCGAGTTTTCCATGGAACGCACAGTGTAAATGGCGTGGACAAACCACTGTCTTCCTGAGTCCACCTATAATACAATACAAAATACACAACAGTTAAAAGAGAATTTCAATTCATGAAAATATTTCATCACTTATAAAACAATTAAAAGACATTTTAAATTAATGAAAACATTTTGTCATTTCATGAACTCACTCAAATTATTTAAAGTTTAAGAAACAACTAAAAAGTTTTGCTCCCAAATAAGGAAGTTTAAGGAACAAAAGTTCTTGCCTTGAACAGAGGTTTGGCATCCAGGCTAAACCCATCAGATCCTGGCTGCAGTACGAGGTTCACTGCTGAGGGGTCGTCTACTGCCAGCCTTGCATTGAAGGGGATGTCTCTGAATGTAGGGGAGATAGTGTTAGGGGCACCTTTGTCCTGTAAGAGAATATCAAACATCAGTAGGTAAATAAGAAGTACTGTAACTGTATGAGAAATTGGGGAAATGAATGTTCTGATTCATCCAGTAAAGTGATATCACAAGAGGGAAAAAGTAAATCTGATATTGGACTAACTTAGTGATAGTTACCTCATAAGTCCATTACTACATTTGTTTTTTTTTTCTATTGTGATATATGAAACATTGTCGGAAATTTTTATTTTACCAGGACTTTTGCTTTTCCAGAGACAAACTTGTGCATTACTCAAGTGACTATGAAAAAAAAATCAGCTCATTTTCATTGACTTTTATCAGTAAAACTCACCAGTATTCTAAATGTCTGCTGTAAGTTCGGTGAGTCCGCCACACAACCATATTCCTCATTGGCAGGGTCATACTTAGGAATATACCCATCCTTGCCAGTACATATGAATACTTTCTCAATGTTCAAGTTAAAAGAATCACCAAGATTCTGAACTGAGTCCACCATTATTCTTCCATATATCTTGTCACCTGAGAGAGACGGGGAAGTTTTATATGAAGTTTTATATGAATGCAAAAATTACTTCAAGAACACAACCTGACAAATATTAAAATTTAAAGAATCTTAAAATATTTTGCAATATCACAATAACCATTTACTGAATTTAATTATCGATTTGTTTCCATACCTTGTCCAAAAGCAGCATCTGAGTCCTCTCCAAAACCCATAGAACCATCAGACAGCCAAAGGGCCTTCTTCCGCAGCAGATGAAAGTTGGTATTGAGGCTGAACTCGGCAGGCACAGGATCACTAATCTGCTGGAATCTTATATCCAGGTCAAAGTTCATAGGCTGACGAGGGTTACAAACGACAGGGAGGGCGTACTCTTGGTCCAGGGGGGTGGTGCAAGGAATCAGCTTTATGGTGTACTTCCCTGAGTAGTCGCGTACCTGTAAAAGGAATTTTTTTTCTTAACAAAGTCATTGCTTTTTTCTTTAATGAAAACATTATGTGGTTTTCATCAGCTTCAGTGGTATTTTCTACAAGGTAACACCCACTGCTCTTCATGTATAAATGGAAACCATGAAAGAATCACATGCCAAAAGTTGTCCCACCACAATCTTTATCGAATACAGAAATTTGGAGTTATTTCAATAACTACAGTTGCAACTTACAGCGTAATCTGACACAAACTCCCATGTTTGTTCAGGCTGTTCAAAGGTTGGTTCACTTCTCAGAAGTTCCAAGGTAAACGTGAGATCAGGATTGACAGCTGACATCACCATGGAAGTCAGACTGGTGCCTGGTGAAGACAAGGGATAATAGAACAGCAGAATGAAATTGAAAGGGGAGGGAACCAATTAAAGCCCACAAAAAAAAAAAAAAAAAAAAAAAAAAAAAAAAAACTATCCTCTATCACAACATATACCATAAGCCAACTTCTACCACCAGAAAATGGACAAAATTGACAAGAATTTTAAAGAAAAAATTACTGGTAATTAGACAGAAAAATGGGTCTTAATGGAGATTAATATTATCACATTAAATGTTATGAGAAAACTAAAACTGGAATGGTAATTATTTATTCTACTCTCCTCTTTAAAAATATGTCAATTTTCCACTCATAACTAATAGACAAATTAAATCGTAACTCAAAAGTATGTAATATCTTTTAAAGCTAGTTACCTGGATGACTCAACACATATTGCCCTCTGAATCTGGCTTCTGTTCTAAAATTTACAGCAAGACGGCCATCTTTTCTTATACGCATACTGGTTGGATACAGAAAACCTGGATTAAATAAGTAAAAAAGATATGTTTATTTCAATATGGGGAAAACAATGTGTGTGTGTGTGTGTGTGTGTGCGTGCGTGCGTGCGTGAGTGTGTATAAATAAATATATGAGAACTTTTAAAATAAGATCATAAGAAATTTTATTTTACCTTGAAGTTCTGATGAACCATCTTCGGCACCAATACCATTCTGCCACAAGATGGCAGTGTCGTATACAAATGTAAGTCTGAGCTGTGAGGACAGGTCGTAGTTCTGCCAACCACCAGTTGCCACAGGTGAATGAAACACATATGATACGTACAGCGGGACACGCACTGACACATAGGACTGCTTGAGATTCAAAACCTGCATACCAAAGAAAATTAACATACATTATTAAAATTTATGCTGAAAAAAACTTGAAATTCTGTAAATGTGAATATTTGAGCAATTTATAAAAGGACTGAAGAGAAGAGCTGTGACACTTCCTAAAAGCCACTTATTGACTTGAAAAAATCATGAAAACATAATGTTTTGTAAAGAGAGAAAAAAAATACCACTCACCTGTCCATCTGTACCAATGGTTCCTCCACAGTCCGTCACCAGTTCAGACATGGTATAATAGGTCACAAACTCCCAGAGACACGCCTCAAGGTCCAGATTCCTGAGAGAAATTGTATTCAATATTACTGACATATTCAACTGAATGCCACTGTCAAAAATATTACTTTTTTGGAGTCCAGTTGTAAAACACTGAAGAAGCACTATTATAAAATTGACTTGAACTCCTTTGCTTGTATAACTAAACTGAACTTCTGCACTAACACATTTGAACCAAACTTCTACACTTACTCAATTGAACTGAACATCTACTCTTATACAACTTAACTTCTGCACTTATACATGGAACTGAATTGAAAATGTAAATTTTAATAGAGAACTGCCGTTAATTAGAAGGCAATCAAAGAACATAAGTCACTCTAGAAACTTCAATACCAACAACAGGTTGACAACGAATAATTTCAAAATGAAAATTCCATATTGCTCATGCTTTCACAATGTACACAATACAATGTAATAACTACAGTTTCTGCTTTAAATCCTTTAAATCAACATAATGCTTCCACGTACTTGTAAAATCTGAGAGAGGGTTCCGAGCGGATATCAGCATTGTACTGATAGGGTTCCATGGAGCCTACGATGTTGGGGTTCTTCGTCTCGTTGGTGATGTAGCCATACTTAGTCCTGACTTCATCATAATCCAGCAAATTCGAACATTTGTGCTGGCCAATACGGAAGGCGTCTGGGCTGAGGGCCAGTTCAAAATTGGACAATATATTGGTGGAAATGACAGGCAGCATGCCGTCTCTGTGGGGAATGGTCACTGATAGCCTCACCATGTTGGGGTGAGTGGGATCACCAGGTCCTAGAATAACAATTTTTATAGAATGTGAAACAAGCTGGCTGTGAAGTGGTTACAGTGTAAACTTTTGCATAAGGCTTTTTTTACTTATTGAACTACACAAAGAAAGTGGAAAAGTAAGTTAACTCTGGATAAATATTTTTACTCTTTGAATTCTCATTGGCATAAGTAAGAAAATAATTGTAAGAAATGCTTCTAACAAATAATACAATACACCCATGCATTAATGTTCTTGCATAAATTTACATTTACATTATTTATATTTTTACATTAATTAACATTTATAAATCAAATCATCTACTTTTTCAATTATTTCTAGAATTGCTCCATACAAGTACCTGTGTATCTGAGTTTGGCAGTGAAGGGTTCCGCCCCCACTGACCCCATCACGCGAGGCATACAGATCCCCTCGTCACTGCTCACCGTCACCACTGGGCTCAGCAACTCCAGGCCAGGGTCACCGTCTTCGTTCACTGCTCTGGCCGCACACTGGACTCTGCTTCCTGTAGAGAGAATATTTCCTCTGTGTTAGTCTATTGAATGTGGCAATTATAGTCTTATGAGCATGTAAATGGTGAGAATGTATTTTTTATTTTTAAAACACTAAAGTTTTTGAAAATGGCTACAGCAAACTGAAAAATAAAACTTTCCTGGACTGTTAGTCTTCAGGATGTGTACTGACTTGATCAAAGTTATTGAAGTTTTTAAAAAAATTATAATTTGAATATTCTAATCACCAAACTTTTATCAAAATAGTTCAAAAAGCACCTTTATTTTGTATGTTCAATACAATTGGATTATAAAACAAACACTGCAGATCACGAAGTTCAAATGTCAGTGAAAACAAAAAAAAATCAACTCACCTCCACTGAAATAAATACTGTCAAGGGTAATCTTATGTGTATTTGTGAAAAAGGTGTTCGATGAAACATCATTCAGCTCACTAGTGACGCCATCTAGGTAACTGGGCGCTGACACACGCCAGCGGAATATAGTCTGCGTATCGTTGATACCCTCGCTGGTACACAGGGAACCTGTCTTGTAGTATTCTGGGTGCTTTGGGTTACAAGGCTGAGAGAGAAATATGAATGAAAAACATGTTGTACCAGTTCTCCATCAACACTGCCCTAAATGCAGTCCAGATGTATGATGTGAAGTCTAAAGCAGAATCAAAATAATACAAAATGAGCAGCATCCTGATTTATTGCTTATTGCCTTCATTAAAAAAACATGCCTTGATGGTTGCCTTCTACCTAAATATATCACATTTCATGAAAATTTATCTCAGAGCCTATAATTTATCAGACTATAAAAGTTAGAAAAATTTTACTATTTTGTTTATGAGTTTTTGGCAGTACTGAGTTTTTTTAAATGCAGCAGCAATTGTCATAAAATGCCAAAATTTATTGTACTCCTATATACCACAGAACTAACTAATATGATTCCAAAAGAAATCAGTAAGTGGATAACTAAAGTAAGAGAGAACATCAACCTACTGTGATACATATAACAGGGTAACCTTGGACTGGATTAGGTGGAGCATTCTTGGCATCATCATAGTTACGGAGGGACACTACCATTGGCGGAGATGGAAACGTGACATCTGCCATCTTGTTCATTTCTTCGATGTACACAATTGCTTTGTTCATCTGAAAAGTAAGGAATGAATTGAAACTGTTGAGGACGAATCAGATAAAGCAGGCAAAAGTGACATAAGAGGTTCATAAAGATACTTTGCTGCAAAGGGTTCCTGAGCTTACTCACTATAGTGCAATATATTGACTAAAGCTAAAACCTTCTTCAAGAAATAATGAGCATGTGAAAATAATGAAATATAGAAATTTCCTCTAGATTAATATGCTATGAAACTATAACCTAATATTATAAAGAGTAGATATATATTAAATCTGAAAAGGTAATGGCTTGATCTTTTCAATGTGGAAAAATGTGAATTTTACAGATACTGTATTTTTTAAGTTATTAAAGTTTGAACATTCCTATGGTCCAGGAATGGAAGCAACAAAATTGTAAAGCAGGTTACCTAGACATGTAACAGTAAAAACACCACAAATGCTACAAAGAAATATATTTTTAATGATTTTAAAATTATGTATCTGAAAATTTGATAATTTGTCTCCATTGAAAGGATTGAGTCATAACCGTGACCTGAAAACAGATGAGAACTCACCTGTACATCTGCCACCATATTTCTGTCAGGTTTGATGTGGACAGTGAAGGCCTCTCTCATCTCCCTCTCTCCATCGTACAGCACCTCTACCTTGATAACATGACGGGACACATTCAGCCCAAACTCAAGTTCTGAAATATAAATAGGTATTTTTTTGTTTTTTTCATATTGTTGCAGTTATGTATATAAGGTGTTATCACAACACAATTCTCAGCACTTAGTTCTGAGGAACAGAAAACAAGATCAAAGAAGACATTTTCAATTTTCTCCATTTATCCAAAATGAAAAGAAGTTTAAATAAATTAAGACTTTTTAACTGTTTCATGAACAGGAATGGCCACTTTTTTGAAAGGACTGAATTAGAACTCGATTTAGTACAGAGTATGAATGTTTGAGGGAACTTTAGTATCTTGACATAATAATCAATCTGCTTTCAATAGAAGCATTTTTTTTTTTACAACAACAAACCTTTAGAGAAGCCATGGTAGTCATTTCCAGGCCCAGATTTAGCCGATCCATCTTTGGTGTGAACACGCACTATGGAAGTTTGTGAAAGATCTCCTAAACGCACCACGGGGATCTCTACAGTGGCAATCTCTCCACTAAACATAGGCTCGTTAACAGAGTACTTTGTCCTCTCAAACTTAATGATGGGCTCTGTAAAATGGAAATGGCAAAGGGCGTCAATTTTTGCTACATGGCAGAAAAATTGTACACTAGAGGAAACGGACATATTTGTCAATATTTAAAACAGCTCTAAAGAAAACTTCATAAGAAGATTTTATTATCTCCATTTTTTTTCTATATATCTTTATTTAAGTTTCACCTAGCTGTTGATAGTAAATCTCTTCATAAGTGCCTCTTGCAGCAGAAATGAAAATGTCCTTAATCCCCCCTCCATGCAAAAACAACAGAAGTTGAAAATTTTGTGTAAACCTAATTCATCTTTTCAACTGCCTTTTGCTTAACCACAAAACACAAGAAACCCATTTATAATATAAACCACATAAACACTTCAGAACTGTGACAGCGGTTAAGTCTAGATTCCAGGCTCCTGATAATCGGTTTCTGGATCGAAGAATAACAATGTCACGCTACAGACTATTATTTCTGTAAAGTCTTTGTCCAAGGTAAGGTTTCATTTTCTGGTTATTATCTTACACTGAACATGAAACTCGTCAAAGAAATGAACAAATTGGAGCAAAATACTACATTTCTGATTTTGCTATGTGCTATTATTTTGGTAAAGTGATTCCAAATAATCAAAATATGAAATGCACTGCCTTGCTATAACCATTATTAACATCAATTCAAGTTGCAGTATAAACATAAAATGTCATAAAATTTTCTGAAAAAAGTAATAATAATAATAATAATAATAATAATAATAATAATAATAATAATAATAATAATAATAATAACTTTTTCAGACCCCACCCCTCTTCCAAAAAAATCTTTATTTTGCTTGAGTGGTTTTACCCTGGCAGTATTATTATCCCTAGAACACACCCCAGGCACTTAAAGGTAAAATCTCTCCCCAACTTGTGTCTTGGTGGTAACAAGGTATTAGTCACGGATACAAGCACCACTGCAGGGTAAACAGATTTGGTATTTTTTCAAAACAAGAGTATCATTTTCTTTGTTAGTTGGCAGTGCAACCCAAGCAATACCTTCTTCTGAAAGGTGGTATTTGATTATATTTGTGGCGTGATAGTTTTTGTATTCTCTTACTACCTATCAAAAGTTTGTGGTTTGTATGCCTTATTTAACAATCAAAGTGCTGCAGGCAGATTTGAAACCACAGCAGTGTCAAATATACAGATTCATCTCTCTGAATGTGTAGGTGGCCTCTTTAACACCCCAAACAAACACACACCAGCAGCCAAGGAAGACACAAAGAACAGTAGTACTACTTCAAATGCCAGCAGTTAAAAACTTTAATAATGACTTTACTACACTTCCAATTTGTCATGAAATTCTATATGCACCTGTTGAAAATTCTTTTTTTGTCAAAAACACATGTAAACTAATTATCATACAGATGTATATGGTTTCAAACAAAAACATGAATAACACCTGAAGTGTGCTCCATATTTAGGCTTTGACCCATAAAAATGATCCCAATTGGAACAGTATACCATCTCAGGAAAGAAAATCTCCAACTTCACAAAAGGTTGGATGGTGATATTTCAGCACACATCTAACAGTGAATAAGAGTGCATTCACAGCAGACTATCTGATCCATTAATCAAATATTGCTGACCCGCTTGAATGCTTATCACGTAATCCTTACAGGATTCTATTCAGTGTCTGTTATGGGATTATATGGCAAACTTTTAAGTGGGCCACCATATTTGATCCACGGACTAGTTAGTCCCCTGTTGTGAATGTGGCCTAACTTACTGTCTCCAGCATCCTTGACGACAATGGTGGTAAAGTTTGGACTTCCTATCAAAGCTCCTCCTGCAGATGGGCTGCTTGGGCTGCCAAGAACCAGGCGGAATTGTTCCTCTTCTTCCTCAAACTCAGAATCTCCCATTAATTCCACAACACAAGGTTTTTTCACTTCTCCTACAAATAAAATTGAATAATTCCACTAACCAGTGAAAGATCTTTAATATCTACCATCAAATGACAATATATATAAATATATAAATCATACATATAAATGCATTCAATATATGTTTTACATATTGCAAAGAGTAAAACAAACCCTTATTATTATTATTATTACGCTAAAATGAAGTTCATGACCTTGTGATAAGGTCAAAACATCATGATCTTCATTTCAACATTAGATCAAGTATTAGAAATAATTTTTCATTATCAATATAAAACACTTCACTTTGCATACCTGGCAAAAAGGTAACAATAGAGGCATCAGTGTCTGGCCTCTCACTGTAGTCCATCATAACCCTGGCTGTGTCTTGTCTTGTGTAGCAGCGCACTGTTGCTAGGTGACTAGTATCGCCTGTGCGTCTGATCATGGTCCTCACAACACCGTCATTTTCAAAACCCATGTACATGTCCTCTTCAAAGTGGAATTTTGGTACTGGAAATGTGAACCACAGGATATTTAGACATAATTCATTAGTTAAATTTGCAGGTGTCCTGTAAAAAGTTTGCAAGGCTTTTTTCTTACCAAGAAAAATATATCAAATCAATATTTCAGTATATACATAGAAAGACACTCAAGTGCATTTTTTCATGTCATTTAAAAAGGAATTTTAATAGGGAAATAACAAGGAAATATCACACAGCATGGATACAGAATATTTCAATTATTCTCCCCCAATGAAAATTTTGTAAAGAAAGTGCAGTTTTACTCATTCTGATGGAACATGCTCTCTTTGACCACTGCATGGGCCTTTTTTCTTTCAAAGACATAATTCTTACATACAGAAGAAACTGCAAACAAAGATCTTTCTGGGTTTGGGAAAAGGAAGAGGGACATGTTTCCCAAAGTTATTGTTTCCCAATGAAAAATTGTTAAAAGGTGCAGCTTAGAGCACTATCAAGACCATCAATCATGTCTCTGTGGTCCCCAGTGTGGGTCTAGTCTCCCCCAAGGCAAACAACATTCTTTTCTGAGATTGAAATCATTTTATGTAATTTCTGATTTTATTTCCATAGTAACTATATCCGTTTCTCATTTGGTAACAGAGGTATTCAACCCTTAAACTTGACAAACCACAAAAACCAAGTCTGGCTTCTTCAAAACCATGCAACCTGATATCAGAGTGAAAATCATAACAATATGCTGGTTTTTGGCTTTGGATAATAACAATTTGCAACAAACACTGCTTGTCTGGCCTTTTCAGTGGTTTTTGGTTAACAAAATGACTGCAAAATCTATCTAGCAGACCAAAAAATGAAAGGAAAGCATCCAACTTAATTTAAATGTAAAATTTCGTATCATCACAAATAACCCTCCTCATTGAAAAACATTTTAGTTTAACAAAAATGCCAATCATTTCTAACTGCATGCAATGTTTAATTAAAGTCAAGAAAATTGGGAAAATCTAATCTAATCAAATTTTCTCAGCCATTATCAAGTATGACTGAGTAACTAAAAATGACATCAGAGTACCACATACAGTCAGTGACTGAGTCGTTGATAACGACCAATGCCTTGCTGGGCTCCCCCATCATTCCTCCTGTGGGCATCCGTAGAACCAACTGGAAACTCTCGGGACCTTCCAGTCTGGGTTGACCAAGGTCATCCAATATGGTCACCTTGACCGTCTGCATGGTCATCCCCGGGGCAAAGTTCACCACTCTGTTGATTGCAGAGTAGTCCAAGCCAGCTGAATGGAAAGATGCGAGAGTGTTATTATTAATAATATTAGGTCAAACTTCTCCATCAACTTTCTCTCTCTCTCTCTCTCTTACTCTTATCCATCCATCCATGAACATATGCATACATGCTAGCTGGTCTACAAGCTAGTGGGCATTATCTGAAAAAAATTCTACAATAAGCCCTCTTTCTATACCTAGTAAGGCATATGGCAAAAATTACTCCCATTTTCAGATTTTGCTGTTGCAGCTCATTTTTGTACTTACCTTGAGAGCCCCTCTGTTTGCATTAATGCAAATAAAATCAAATGAACTATCATATCTAAAGCAGAGCATCATTATGCTTGTTTCAACAAGAAAATACTTTTTGAATTCTGTTAAACATCATCTACTATCTTAAGCTACTCAATAAAAATATGCCAGTGAAATCCATCTGAGAGTCTATATCTTTTACAATACTTGAAGTCAAATGACCAAACAAATTCAATATATGTATATTGAATACATATATGTTAAATGTGGGGCCAATAGATAAGTTGATGAGTAATCACTAATATAACCAAGGTAAGTTGTATCTTTCATGCCCTACCGTCAGCGGAGACAGGTTTGGTTTTCTTGGACCTGATGGTGACACTGGAGGTCTTGCTGAGATCTGTTCCCGTCCGCCATATTTTAACTTCAACAAAACCATCACTCTCATCAACCTCATATTCTGATGCTCCCAGGTAGATAGCAGGCTCTGAAAATAAATGTCATGTTGGTAAGGGTTCATCTTTTACATTTTGCAGATATTTGTTATCTTTTTTAACTAAAGCCTAAGAAATGATTTCTACATGCTTAAATGATTCTGACAAAAATATTGTAATCAATGTCCATAAGAGATTAAAGTGACACAAAACGTGTGCTTTTACACATCAATAATGACTTATTTGTTCTGTTTTCAAGCAATAATTTTCCTACAAATAAACCCGAACACAACTTTACTCCGAGTTAAACACATTATACTTGTATGCCATGTAGTGGTGTAGTAGTTTCTTTTCAACTTTGCAAGAAAAGAAAGAATACTCAATATTGTTTAAGTATAACATAACAAAGCACCCTGCAGAGACAGTTACTTATCTTTCCTCTAATTAGTGCTTTGTACGACCTATACAGACCCCTGAAGTAGAACTAGGCATAAAACTGCCACTGTGCTTCAAAAACAGAAGCCACTTTATATTCCATAATGAGCCTTTCTTGCTGACCCCAGTGACCCCTAGCAGCGAGATTCTGTCTGCACAACAAAAGGCCACATTTTTTCAGAATGAAACAGTTGCCGCACAGCGGGAGGTGTGAGGTTTGATTCACACAGGGTTACACAGTTCTATTTCTAAATAAATATACTTGTACAGCGTCTCATTCATGTGATGGCAAAATTGAGAACTGCTGTCAAGGAAGTAATGAAAAGTCATATATATATATATATATATATGGCTGCTCCAACATTTGTATAGGGATGTGGAGATTATTATAATATTTAAGCCTGAATCCCCACATTTTATTACCAATGTGATGCACACAAACACAAATACATACACACACCATACACATTTTATCACCAGTGTAACACACACACGCATGTATGCATGCGCGCATGCATGTGCGCACACACACACACCTTTTTTTACATCATCAACATACCGTCATCTTTGTCCGGGGCAATGACCACTTCTGTCATGTTATGTTGCCCCACCTTCCCTCCCATAGGCATGGTCAGAACAACCTGGAACCTTTCTTCCTCCTCAAACAAGGAGTCATCGATAATTTGAATGTTGCAGAATTTCGTGTCCTCGTTCTTGTCAAAGCGCACCATGCTGTTGTGGTCTTCGGGTCTGGTGATGTAGTCGGAATAGGAAGTGACAGTGGATGGAACAGTCCCCGTGGCAGAATCTGTGGGGGGAAAAAACAAACCAGTCAGTCAATACTGATTTAAATTATTGGAAATTGAGAAAGAGTGAATTTTAAAAAAGTTATAAAGTATGCCTATCCATAAAAATTGAAATTAAAATTCATTAATGCACTGATTAATGTTGAACTGCAGAGAAAACAGTACAGTACAGTACAAAAAAAATTTAAATAATAATTTTTCTCAACTGGTGACAACAAATTAATTTGTATATACCCACTCATTTTAGAGCATCTTACAAAGTATATAACAAAAAGTCTCCTCACCTTGTACTGTGGAACATATAACCATCAGTTCATCAGAAATGTCTCCAGTTCTCTTTATGGGTACCTTGATGATCCCAATGTCTTCCTCCACTGTGTACTGACTCTCTGGGAAGAACACCGTGGACTCTGGAAAATTACATGTTTTATGTGATTAAAAAGAAACGAGGTTCTCTGGGATATACATATGTACAAACTGTCATTTTATATTTATCAGATATACAGAGGCTGAGGTATATTTGTGTGACTTGAAGTAAAACAGAAACTTTCCAAACACAAGAAATCAGACCATTCACACATCAGTGAAAATAAAAATTAGCCACAGTCTACTGAACTCAATTTATCTGATATTTTGTGCATGGTGGTTACTTATGCAGATGTATCAAATAAGAAGGCTCAGTTGTGATATAATCTGGATATTATAACAAATGAAACTTTAAATGCAATATTTCAGCTGTTGTCCAGAGTCCAGTTCTACTAAGGTCACCTTACCATCTTCCTTGTCCAGAATCCGGACAGTGGCCACTTTGGGGTGTTCCAAGGCCCCCATCACAGGCTCGCTTAGCTCTAGTGTGAAGGTCTCAAAATCCTCGTACTTGTCATCATCGATAAGGCGAATGTGCCAGTTCTTCTTCATTTGTCCTGAAATTAGTGAAATAAGTATTAACTTAACAAAAAGATTAGATAAAAGCACTATTTAAAATCCCATTCAGTTACAATTGGAAATACTTAATTATGTTTATCTAACAAAATGCAAAATAACTTTAATGAAAATAGATTTTTATTTCTTTTTCAGAATTATCAGCAAATTAAGTCCATCAGCGTTCAACTATGCTGACAATGCTTTCAATACATGCACTGCCAACACACTGGTTAAATCTTATATATAAATATTATTTGATACCATTATTAAGTATATAATCATGGCTTTTTCTCTGGTTATTGGTATCTGCTCATTACATTTACTCTGCTGAACAAGAGGCACTTGATAATTAGTCGCTTGCCCATTGCCAGACTTTTCATGACCAGGTTCCCCACCTCCATGAGTCTCTGGTGAGTACTTATTGAGGAGACAGCAGGTGCTAGTTTTATGGTGGCCCCTGACTTGACCTAGCTAGAGAAACAAACCCATAACTTCCTACCAGGATGATGGGAGCAATGAGAGCACTCTCCTGCTTTGGTCTTCCAGTACAGACATGGCGGCTATCTACCTGAAGACTACCTGAAGACTACCTGAACATCTTACCTGGGTTAAACTGCACTTGGTGGGCATACTTCTTCCTAACATCTTCACCCACTTTGGCTGTGCCATTTTTTGCAGTGATAGCTGTTCAAAAATTGGAAGATTTGTTAATAATTATAAAATGAAACATGAATTTCATTATTATTTGGTAAACATTTTCAGTTGGCTGTGAATCAATGCAGCATTAATTTATGAGCATGTCTACCTGTCTATGCATTTCAAAAGGAACATAAAACTGTAAAACTGTGCACCTGTAATCATTAAAAATACTCTAATATTACTTTAGTCTGAAATCAAAAAGTGAACCTGGACAAAATCTAAACACCAAATTGAATTTCATTTAGGCAGGCCCATAGCAAAGGCCAGAATCTTAATTTTTAGCAAGTGTGTGTCTATAGGGATTAAAGGGGCTAACTAGTTTTCCGTTACTCTCTTATTATGCCACCAATCAACACATCTAATCATATGCAAAATTAAGTCGAAAAAAATCAGATTATACGCAATGATAAACTTGCTACTTTGGCCTCTTACTACTAATCTGATGTTCTATAATTACAGCAGACTATTCATAACTCTTCACCTTATAACACCAATTATTATTCATCTCAAACAAATCTTATGAATTTTTTTTTTATTTCACATTAGCTGAAATTTATAATAAGGATACCTAACTTGAATCTTTGTGTAACTGGAACTAGTTTTCCCGAACCAAACAGGCAAGGTTAATTATGCAGAGTTTGCTGAATGTCAATACTTACTGATAAATGATGTCTCGCCCAGAAACCCCCTCCTGTTGAGGGTGACGTTGACTCTCCTATCCGTCTCATTCACGATGTAGTATTCCGTGGCAAAGGAGATCCAGGCCCAGTTGAGGTAAAATGGCTGATTATCAAGGACGTTTCCGCCTGAAAGATTCATAAGCAATTACTGTGAGCAATAATTTGGCAGAATTCTGTAAAAACAATCATCATTCTTACGATAGCCTGTCATCTCCTTTCCTCCTCCCCTCCCTCCATAAATTCTGTCATGGTACAATGAACTGACAAGATCTGTCAAGGTGCATGTATTATTCTAAAACGTGTTTCAAATTATCACAATATTTCATGACAATGGCAATTTAGGATTTATAACTTGACAATTTTATCTTTCAAACATTTGATTAACTTAACCCTATGAAAGATAATTTTAATACGTTTATTCTTACTATTCATTATCACATACATAATAACATGTAGTACGTGCGTACGTAAGTTTTAAGTGCACTTATCCCATGTATCCGTATGTTAAACCAGCATGACAGTAATGCATGCGAAGGAACGCATTGTAAACTACTAAAATGTCAAAGTCCACAAGTCATACTAGTTAATCAGTTGGTATTTTATTCCTGCCAAAAGTAATCCAACATTAGTTTAAACCCTGTAATCTTGGAATGCAATGGGCAGCTAGTGTGCTACGGAACATACAGAAAAGTAACAACTCTTCTGCTCGCTGACATTAACAATTAGCACAGTAGCATAACATACGTAAAAATTTATATGAATCTTGTTGTAACTCTTTTATTTCCAACTTTCAAGTGAAATAAAAATCAGACATTCCAAAGTCTTGCCCCAAGACAAGAAAATGAGGCACCTTTATGCTGTTCAATGCACTGGGAAGGGATTAGTTATAACTCACAGCGCAACAAAATGCTAGATTGGCTGCCTTCAGTAAAACCACAAGCCAGACGGTATTAGCCTCCATTTCACCTGCTGTTTCTCAGTGGAAATGTAAAACTTTCAATAATTAACCTTGATGGCAAAAAAAGTTCTCCCAGGAAAAAAGAGCAGTAGGGTTAATTTCACTTTTCACTGAAGCATTGGCAATTCATTTATCTCTTGAAAATTATAAAAATAAACTGAGCATGTCATATAAAGTATAATATTGACCACCAGCTTGGGTGAACTTTTATCTGTAATCAAATTTGCACGTTTGGTATCAAACTGAAATCTGAGTACAGTCTAAGGACCCTCTCTCACAGAGTTCCACAATGTTTTCTTGTGGATTCCCATTGACTGTTGTTGCTTCTTTTACATAAGGAGTAATGTTAATCATTATTTTGAAATTATTTCTGAAAAGGTTAGTTATGCCAAAATCTGTAAGAACTATCCTAGGGTCAGTTATTCAGAGGATCCCCCATTCTGACCAGCCTTCATCTGAAATCGACCCCCATCAGAGAAACAGGTCATGTCCTCTTCCTTTAAAATAAAATCTGTTTTATAATGTTATCATCATTATCCAGATGCTTGATTTACAAGTCTTCTCCCATATTATTCATCAGCAATCGAAAAGTAAAAGCAAAAAATATATAGCAAAGCTTTAATTAATAAATTATACTGAATATTCTAGGCAGCAAATCTGATTATTGAGTGTTGCCTCATCATGCAGAGAAAGTAGACTTCGTGATCAAAGAGCAAATAACACAGCATTTTGGTGTCAAAGAAGCAGTCTTTTATTAATTTTCAACCATTAATCAAGCAACAGGCTTTAATTGAAAATGAAATTGAGTGGGTGAAAAATTTAACCACTTTACTGAAGGTTCACCTTATTAATAATAGCTTTAATCTTAAGCTATAAATTTGACACTGAATTTGATGTATCGCCATAGGTAAATAAATCAATTAGTCTAGAGGATGCAAAGGCCAACAGAATTATGCTTGTGCTGTAAGTCATTGTATTTACTTGTCAGTTATAAGTATCTATAAATTTGATATAAATCATCAAGATTGCAACCACAGGTAGATGGACGGAAGGGTGATGTGAAGGGTGACTGACAGACAGACAGACAGACAGACAGATGGACAGACAGATGGACAGAAAATGCCATTCAGTAAAACATTTTGGGCATCTCATCCAAACATTCAATCCAACAAAGTCTTAAACACTCACTCGCTTTGAAAGAATATGTCATCTTTTTGCAGTGTGATTTTTATGGTGATATACTAGCATCTGATGTCTCAATTCTATACACAGGTATACTAAGTTAATTCCCTTGTTTAGCCCATCTTTCTATCATTAAGACAAGTGCTGGTGTATTGAATATCTAGATATATATATTAAAAAAAAAATCTCCCCAAAAATTCAAGGAATGTGGTTTAAATTATTTTCATATCAAGCCCAGTATTCCTCTGTAGGTCTAGGTGTCAGAACATTATATATGTGCTAATAACTGTCAAAATGCCTTTGTAGAACTTAACTGATTTTAAGTCAAAATGAAAAGAAGTTGCCCAATCTTTAATTTCGGCTAAAAATTTCTTCTCTGTTATGTCTTTTATATTGGAATAATCAAAATCTGAATTATTTATTCATATTCAGTTATCTAAATTTTGATATGTATATGTTTTCTTATACTTTTAACAACAACATATTCAATGGCAGGCTGGGAGAGCCCATAGGTATGTATGCCTGCCCAATTATGCAAAATAAATGAAATAGACCTTGTGGAATTAAATGTTTTTTTTTTTGCATTTTGCCAATATCATCTATAATTTTTATTTTAAATAATATATAGCAAACCATGTCCTCAAATAAGGGAGAACCAGTAACTTCATTGAGAACAAAAGATCAAAGAAATTAAACTGAAACGAAACCACCCCAAAACCACCCTGCAGACAAAACCTGAAAGCAGCACTTGGGATGTTTGTGCTAGAATGGCTATCAAAAGAGCTTTATACCAAAACTGTTTATTTTCATCCAATAACGATCTATTCTTCTCGTCAATGGTAAGTCAATTAACACTTGACAAAGATTTCAAAGTTAAAACAAGGGTAGTGTGCTCTGTTTGAAAACGTAGAAAACTGAGACATTGTGTACAGTATCAGGGTTTGAAGTCGGAAGCTGTGCATCATAAAAGATGGTTCAATGATTGAAAATCCCTTTGGTGGGTTTAGATGGAACAACTGGCTTAAACTAGTCAATCTTAAGTATATACCCTATCTGTATCATGTTTAGTATTCAATGTAAACTATACAGGCAAGCAAAGGTATCACTGACAGCATGCAGGAAAACAATTGCTCAGTTCAAATATATTCAAAGGCAATGGCCATCAGATATGGACAGCCATATAGTATCAGTGAGTGTTAAAATACAAATTATACACAAATGCACATATAGGCACACATGTAAGAAGACATCCACTAGTAGTACCATTTTTTTGCCATGTGTAAAATTATTTTAGAGTTACTTTGTTGCCATCTTGGACATTCAGTAAAACTGATGGAAACTAGAATATGGAGTGAAAATGCACTCTCCTAAATATCACTGGTCTTAGTCAATTTGATGAAGTAAATAAATCAACTGAATGTAAAAAGCCAGTGCCTCTGAAGATAAAACACTTGAGGCCCTTGCAGGTCTGGTGAGTGCTGAAGACAGACATTTAATAAGAAAAGTCCAGTTTCTAGACAATTTCTAGTCCATCTTAATTGACTTTACAGATGACATGTAATCTGAGATGAATTAATCACTGATGTGCCATTTTTAAGACTTTAAACTGACAAACAAAAATATGGGTTCTGTCAGCACCAGACCTTTTGTATACAAAAACTATCATTTTAATTTTTGTGTTGTCAATTTTACTTGTCTAATAAAATGTGGGCTTATGAATCATCTGTTTTGTAATGTAACTGAAGACTTTTCATTTTCCAAATAAAAAACTTTCTTTGATTAGCATTTTTAAGAGAAAAAAATATTATTTCTGAGATGCCTGTGACATACCTGTTAAGCAATCTTTTTTTCTGCAATTTGACCCCAAAAAGAGAGAGAATGATTTGCCAACATAGCACTGGTTCTATAGTCATGTCACTAATGATTCTACATCTAGAGCTATTTTTATATTTGTTTTCAAAATAAAATCACAATGAGAAATAAAACTACAGTAAATTATGGTCATTCACTGCCTAAGGTAAGTATTGGCTATACACCTTATTCTAATAATTATAAACCAATTAATGCTATGTCTTTTTGTTTACCTATATTCATAACTACATCCTACTTTCTTTGATTTAAATTGACCTATTTCTGATATTCTTTACTTTCATTTGACATTTTTTGTATAAAAAATAATAATAACAATGCCAAACTAAGCATAAAGCTTAGAATTTGTATATTTTTTGTTAATTTTTATCCAAATGTGGGTGGTGTTACTATGAGCTTTTTTAGTTATTTATTTCATTAAAATATATCTGAAAAGAAATAATTTTTTTCAAGTTTCACAATTTTTCACTGACATGGACTACATTTTATGCACATTAATATCATGCCCGAACCCCAAAGACAACAAAAGCCAAACTTGGGTAAACTATTTACAAGGACTTTGGTTTCAGGGGTGCAACATTCAACCTTTGAAGAAGAATGACAAGACCACAAACTCGTGTGATAAACATCTAGCAAGTAAATGTACTTTATCAATAAGACTTCAAAGATGCCAAAATCAATCCATCACTCCTTTGTCCAGCTCACTTCATACTACACGAATTTCTGTTTATAACTGCCGCACATTAACAGTTGACCCCAAATAAAGGTGGCACATTAGCTGGACAAAGACCACCTCACAGAAACATGTCTCTGTTTTTTAACTGGAAAATAACGGAGCACTGGCATGAAAATGCCAGGACTTTTTAGTATGATTGATATTCAGTGGTTAAATTCAAAACTATCTTTGTGATTCCATATTCAGAGTTCAATCAGAACCGTTAATTTTTAAATCAATTTTGTTACTGATCACAAGCAATAAAACGTGCCCAGCTGACCTGTAGATTGCTCAAAGGAGTCAATATTCTCAATACCCTTTGAGTGGAACAGGCAGGAGAATAGGCAGAAAAAAAAAGAACGAAAAGACTTACCTTTGTCTGTGATCTTGAAATAGAAGACATCTCCTGTGGCGTTTGTGTTGTTCTTTAGTATGTAATGGATTCTCATGCGATCAACATCCTCTGAAAAAATAAAGAACATTCCTGTGTATAAAACTTATATATCTAAATATAAATATATAAATATATATAAAAATCATTTTATCCAAAGTAAATGCTACCCAAATCAAAATTGTGATTCAAAACCCTTTAAAACTGTTAATACTATGGGCATTTCTATTTTTTTCTTTCTGCCACAGACTATCACCTTTTCCCCATTAGTATAGGCCACTATTATAATTTGAAAATGGGCCCTGATCCATTCCCAACCATCTGAATGATGGGGCACCTGTTGAAAGACCCCTGTAACTATGAGCAGAATATGACAATGGTTTCTTTTTTCAATCTTAACTAACATCTTTCTTATTATCATCTAATGTTACCGCTAAATTGACTATCAATGTCGGTACACTTCCTCAGTGGGTGGAGGACAGTGCACGGACAACAGACGAGACATTGTTCTGACAACTCGTTATTTCTGACAGCATTTCTGACTGAACAGCTGGGATTTACCTAATATGGAGTGACTTTGAACATTTGTTCAAACACGTCTTTTTAAATGTTTTGTATTTATATAAAATGACCTAATATGGAGTGACTACGTACATTTGTTCAAACAGGTCTTTTTAAATGCTTTATATCTATATAAGGTACAGCACAATCGTCCATTGTGAGGCTTATGACAGAATTTCCAGAGAGAAGCAGGTGTTATGTTTATGCAAAGATCTGACTAGACAAGCTGTCTTAAAACACTGTTTATATTTCACTTTAATTCCAATAATCACACATTTGAAAGTGCTAGAAAAGAAACAACAGTGTTAACAAAAACATGCTCAGTTTTATCAAGGTGGGCATTATACAGCTGCGTAAGATCTCCCAAACTTTTTTTCCTCCAACTATCTATCTCTTGCAGATCACCCCATCAAGACACTATCAGTTATCGCCAGCTGCCATCTTTACAGCTTTCGAGGTATGAGAAAATAAAATGCATGATAAAACAATGGTGGCCACTGTGTCCCACTAAATCCCACCTTGCCATGTTATTATAGCTGGGTTCTATTCCCTTATCCTTTGCCTTTTGTCATCATTCAAAGTAATGAGCCGTAAAAACAGACGGGAACTGTGGTGGGTAACACTCCAGAACCAAGCCTAGACCAAAAGTCAAGTACTTCTTCTGTAGTAAAGGAACTAAATTCTAAGACACACCAAGCATAGCACTTTTTCAAATGTCTAATCTAGAAGTTCAGGTGTGTGTGTGTATGTGTGCNCTTTGTGATTCCATATTCAGAGTTCAATCAGAACCGTTAATTTTTAAATCAATTTTGTTACTGATCACAAGCAATAAAACGTGCCCAGCTGACCTGTAGATTGCTCAAAGGAGTCAATATTCTCAATACCCTTTGAGTGGAACAGGCAGGAGAATAGGCAGAAAAAAAAGAACGAAAAGACTTACCTTTGTCTGTGATCTTGAAATAGAAGACATCTCCTGTGGCGTTTGTGTTGTTCTTTAGTATGTAATGGATTCTCATGCGATCAACATCCTCTGAAAAAATAAAGAACATTCCTGTGTATAAAACTTATATATCTAAATATAAAATATATATAAAAATCATTTTATCCAAAGTAAATGCTACCCAAATCAAAATTGTGATTCAAAACCCTTTAAAACTGTCAATACTATGGGCATTTCTATTTTTTTTCTTTCTGCCACAGACTATCACCTTTTCCCCATTAGTATAGGCCACTATTATAATTTGAAAATGGGCCCTGATCCATTCCCAACCATCTGAATGATGGGGCACCTGTTGAAAGACCCCTGTAACTATGAGCAGAATATGACAATGGTTTCTTTTTTCAATCTTAACTAACATCTTTCTTATTATCATCTAATGTTACCGCTAAATTGACTATCAATGTCGGTACACTTCCTCAGTGGGTGGAGGACAGTGCACGGACAACAGACGAGACATTGTTCTGACAACTCGTTATTTCTGACAGCATTTCTGACTGAACAGCTGGGATTTACCTAATATGGAGTGACTTTGAACATTTGTTCAAACACGTCTTTTTAAATGTTTTGTATTTATATAAAATGACCTAATATGGAGTGACTACGTACATTTGTTCAAACAGGTCTTTTTAAATGCTTTATATCTATATAAGGTACAGCACAATCGTCCATTGTGAGGCTTATGACAGAATTTCCAGAGAGAAGCAGGTGTTATGTTTATGCAAAGATCTGACTAGACAAGCTGTCTTAAAACACTGTTTATATTTCACTTTAATTCCAATAATCACACATTTGAAAGTGCTAGAAAAGAAACAACAGTGTTAACAAAAACATGCTCAGTTTTATCAAGGTGGGCATTATACAGCTGCGTAAGATCTCCCAAACTTTTTTTCCTCCAACTATCTATCTCTTGCAGATCACCCCATCAAGACACTATCAGTTATCGCCAGCTGCCATCTTTACAGCTTTCGAGGTATGAGAAAATAAAATGCATGATAAAACAATGGTGGCCACTGTGTCCCACTAAATCCCACCTTGCCATGTTATTATAGCTGGGTTCTATTCCCTTATCCTTTGCCTTTTGTCATCATTCAAAGTAATGAGCCGTAAAAACAGACGGGAACTGTGGTGGGTAACACTCCAGAACCAAGCCTAGACCAAAAGTCAAGTACTTCTTCTGTAGTAAAGGAACTAAATTCTAAGACACACCAAGCATAGCACTTTTTCAAATGTCTAATCTAGAAGTTCAGGTGTGTGTGTGTATGTGTGCGCACGTGTGTGACGATGCTTGTGCAATTGCAGCCATTTCATATCAGCCATTTCAAAAAGTTGTATTTGACTTTCCTTGTTGTTAATCCTTGAGTTTGCTATATTAACTTAAGCTATATAACATACATCAGCCTGAAATCTTTTTTTAATATTTTTTTAATCATAAGGGTCATTGTGCTCATTTTTACCTTTGCAAATATGGCAAAGTGTTAGCACACACCATATTACATGGACTTTTTCAGGAACACAGCATTACATACCAGATAATATAAATTGCCAAGATTATTTTACTATCATCCTCATCTTTTAATGAGCTTCAACAATTTCCACCAATGTCAGGCTTTGTGTTTACCAAACTTTCACAAAAATTACCCCAATTTTTCTAAGCAGTGACTCATCGTGACTTAAAATGGCACCCAAGTTCAAAATCGAGTGAAAACCCCCATTTTGGTCTAGACTGCACCCCAATCAAGGGTATAATCAGGGAAAGATAAGCAAAGAGGCCCTCCTGAATATGACACCGCCTTTCTCAACCGATGCACACACATAATGCACTTTAACCAAAAAAAGAAATCATCAAAGTTATTCAGGACTATTTTCTCCTTATTCGCGTTCTGTCGGAGTCTTCCGCATCTAACAAATTCAGACGGTTTGGAAACCCTCTTCCATTTGCAGTATCATTTCAATGTTATTAACATATCTCGGATTACAGGGAACAATGTTCACTAGCTGCCTCCTTCAACCCGATATCTGCTTAAATGGCATTAGGCATACTTTGTAGTTTTCTTTCTTGTACTATCAGTATCATGTTTATCTTGTTCACAGCCACTGAACAATGTCACCTATTTTTCACCTGAAATGTTTTTTACAGGGACTGTAAACTGGTATTTGGCACAGAAACAAAAAGAAATTTTGGTGAATTTTTCAGGATAGCCACAAATGGCCCAAGGAAAAATAATTGGATTTTGGTGATGATCCATTAATTAATTAAGTAATAAATATATAAATTAAGTACCCAAGTAATTAATTATGTATACAAAGGATTTTGATGAAATTTTCAGGATAGGTCAAGAATGGGTCAAAAAAGTTATGATTCGATTTTGGTGATGATCCATTAATTAATTTCTTAATAATTAAATTTTCAGAAATGGGTTAATTTCATAGCAAGTTAAAAACACACACAACACCCATTTGTAAATAATGCTGTTAACAAGAAAAGGGCATGTCCCCATAGGCACCAAGTGGACATCCCCAAATGATGGATTCCCCTCCACAACACCCTGAACACGAAAACTGTCATTAAAAAATCTAATAGGTGCAAAGATAAACATGGAGGCATTTAATTTTATTTGTATTCCGACCTGAATGACCTGCTTTTATTCAAGGTGACACATTTAATCACTTGAACAAGGTATCTGACTTACCTGTAACCTTATAATGTCACAGGTAGTTTGCAACAGATCATGTAATTTGTCAATGTCACATTCTGTTACCTTGTAAGTTGTAACCATCATGTCTTGTAAATAGCTCTTGCTAGTAGCAAGTTCTTTCTCTTTCATGTTGCCTTTTAATCAAGATTAGTTAGGTTATACAAACAAGACATTTCTAATCTTATTGAATCCTTCTTGGAAATCACAAAACATATATATAGCAATGTTCCAAATTTTCCCATGCAAAGATATCCTTAATAAATTAAGTGTCCCAGATATTTTATCAAACTTCACCTAGGAGAATACTGGGATATTTTCTAAATTGTGCTGTTGACTCCATGAAATCTACAATATCTTCAGATCTGGTATCAATGAGAGCAGACGGCAGGTCCATTTTTTTTTTTTTACAAGAGAATAAACATCAGTTGAGGGGTAAAAATGGCGTGTCATTGGAAGTATACAAACATCCCTTTTTTCATTTGCCTGGAGACCATCAAGTTTTGATAAGATCTCTTGTTATGGTTCAAACTTCAGATGGCAAGGATCACTTTCTACACAGACAGGAACCAATCTTCTAGAAACAGAATTAGACTGTCTGGTGCTATGCCTGTTTTTAACACACACAGACACGCACACATGCACACACACACACACGCACACACACACACACACACGCACACACACACACACATACAATGGCATCAAAACAACTATCATAAAAGCAGTGAAAATCATGCCTTTCCTTAAGTAACACATCACATTATTCTTTAACTGGCTTCATATTTTTTTGAAGTATGGATCATAATATTATCATATATCTACCTATACATTAAAAATTTCCCCTCGGCATTGTTTTCACTGTTGTACAAATAAGTTCTTAAAAAAAAATAACAAAAATTATTCTAGACTTCATGCTCACCCTCCTCATCAGTGGTTGCAATCATCATCAGTTTTCAAACAAATTTAGTTTAATATGCCAGAATCAAGTTGGAATTTTTTCAAACTTCAAATAATAAACAAGTTCCCATTACAAGTTCAAACCAAGTCAGCGTGCATGTACTGTGGCTGAAAACACTTCCTGGATTCATTGATAATAAAACATACACGCATGCATGCATACTCACATATATACACACATACATGCATGGCATTGTGCACCACACACACACACATACACACACACACACACACACACACACACACACGCACACACACACTCTAAAACCACCCCAGGACATGCAATTCTATTCGGATATGACTGTAATGTTGTACAAAAGACCTGGAAGTAGTGTCAACTCAAGTATTTGGTTTATCCTTAATGTTTGCTACTAATTCAAGTGAAATTCAAACTTTTAGGTGCCAAGCTATTTGTCTGAGTCACTCTAAACTTTCAAGCAAGAATATACAAGGAACAGAATACCCTGATTTATTTTCACAGCAAGCTGATTGTGTGGATGCATTCAAATGTGTTCTCACAATAAATGATTAAGTTCTCATTCCAGGAGTTAGTTACTTGATTGAAAACCCTCTTATTGTCCAATCCCTCTTAATTACACAAATAAACTGCAGTTGGTTTTGCAGAAGAACTAAATCTTAAGTTGGTCTTAATTTCTAGATTGAAACTCTTAGTCTTCTTTGACCACATAAATCAGTTATAATGCAATTAAATACAGAGCTATTTTGTAAATCCTAAATGGAAAACATAACAGTGGTGGGAACTTATCAGACTTGCCCCAAACAGAAGTAGATGAAACTTGTCTATCTCAAAGTTTAAGCCAAATTTCCGTATATACTTATTTCCCAGGACAGTAAAGTGAGTGGTGAGTGAACTTGTAGGTGGATTACATGAAGGAGATGGAATCACANTGCGCACGTGTGTGACGATGCATGTGCAATTGCAGCCATTTCATATCAGCCATTTCAAAAAGTTGTATTTGACTTTCCTTGTTGTTAATCCTTGAGTTTGCTATATTAACTTAAGCTATATAACATACATCAGCCTGAAATCTTTTTTTAATATTTTTTTAATCATAAGGGTCATTGTGCTCATTTTTACCTTTGCAAATATGGCAAAGTGTTAGCACACACCATATTACATGGACTTTTTCAGGAACACAGCATTACATACCAGATAATATAAATTGCCAAGATTATTTTACTATCATCCTCATCTTTTAATGAGCTTCAACAATTTCCACCAATGTCAGGCTTTGTGTTTACCAAACTTTCACAAAAATTACCCCAATTTTTCTAAGCAGTGACTCAACGTGACTTAAAATGGCACCCAAGTTCAAAATCGAGTGAAAACCCCCATTTTGGTCTAGACTGCACCCAATCAAAGGTATAATCAGGGAAAGATAAGCAAAGAGGCCCTCCTGAATATGACACCGCCTTTCTCAACCATTGCACACACATAATGCACTTTAACCAAAAAAAGAAATCATCAAAGTTATTCAGGACTATTTTCTCCTTATTGACGTTCTGTCAGAGTCTTCCGCATCTAACAAATTCAGACGGTTTGGAAACCCTCTTCCATTTGCAGTATCATTTCAATGTTATTAACATATCTCAGATTACAGGGAACAATGTTTACTAGCTGCCTCCTTCAACCTGATATCTGCTTAAACGGCATTAGGCATACTTTGTAGTTTTCTTTCTTGTACTATCAGTATCATGTTTATCTTGTTCACAGCCGCTGAACAATGTCACCTATTTTTCACCTGAAATGTTTTTTACAGGGACTGTAAACTGGTATTTGGCACAGAAACAAAAAGAAATTTTGGTGAATTTTTCAGGATAGCCACAAATGGCCCAAGGAAAAATAATTGGATTTTGGTGATGATCCATTAATTAATTAAGTAATAAATATATAAATTAAGTACTCAAGTAATTAATTATGTATACAAAGGATTTTGATGAAATTTTCAGGATAGGTCAAGAATGGGTCAAAAAAGTTCTGATTCGATTTTGGTGACGATCCATTAATTGATTTCTTAATAATTAAATTTTCAGAAATGGGTTAATTTCATAGCAAGTTAAAAACACACACAACACCCATTTGTAAATAATGCTGTTAACAAGAAAAGGGCATGTCCCCATAGGCACCAAGTGGACATCCCCAAATGATGGATTCCCCTCCCCTCCACAACACCCTGAACACGAAAACTGTCATTAAAAAATCTAATAGGTGCAAAGATAAACATGGAGGCATTTAATTTTATTCGTATTCTGACCTGAAAGACCCGCTTTTATTCAAGGTGACACATTTAATCACTTGAACAAGGTATCTGACTTACCTGTAACCTTATAATGTCACAGGTAGTTTGCAACAGATCATGTAATTTGTCAATGTCACATTCTGTTACCTTGTAAGTTGTAACCATCATGTCTTGTAAATAGCTCTTGCTAGTAGCAAGTTCTTTCTCTTTCATGTTGCCTTTTACTCAAGATTACTTAGGTTATACAAACAAGACATTTCTAATCTTATTGAATCCTTCTTGGAAATCACAAAACATATATATAGCAATGTTCCAATTTTTCCCATGCAAAGATATCCTTAATAAATTAAATGTCCCAGATATTTTATCAAACTTCACCTAAGAGAATACTGGGATTATCTTAAAATTGTGCTGTTGACTCCATGAAATCTACAATATCTTCAGATCTGGTATCAATGAGAGCAGAGGGCAGGTCCATTTTTTTTTTTACAGGAGAATAAACATCAGTTGAGGGGTAAAAATGGCGTGTCATTGGAAGTATACAAACATCCCTTTTTTCATTTGCCTGGAGACCATCAAGTTTTGATAAGATCTCTTGTTATGGTTCAAACTTCAGATGGCAAGGATCACTTTCTACACAGACAGGAACCAATCTTCTAGAAACAGAATTAGACTGTCTGGTGCTATGCCTGTTTTTAACACACACAGACTTGCACACATGTACGCACGCACACACACGCACACACACACACACATACATGCAATGGCATCAAAACAACTATCATAAAAGCAGTGAAAATCATGCCTTTCCTTAAGTAACACATCACATTATTCTATAACTGGCTTCATATTTTTTTGAAGTATGGATCATAATATTATCATATATCTACCTATACATTAAAAATTTCCCCTCGGCATTGTTTTCACTGTTGTACAAATAAGTTCTTTAAAAAAATAACAAAAATTATTCTAGACTTCATGCTCACCCTCCTCATCAGTGGTTGCAATCATCATCAGTTTTCAAACAAATTTAGTTTAATATGCCAGAATCAAGTTGGAATTTTTTCAAACTTCAAATAATAAACAAGTTCCCATTAAAAGTTCAAACCAAGTCAGCATGCATGTACTGTGGCTGAAAACACTACAACACTTCCTGGATTCATTGATAATAAAACATACACGCATGCATGCATACTCACATATATACACACATACGTGCATGGCATTGTGCACCACACGCACGCACGCACACACACGCACACACTCTAAAACCACCCCAGGACATGCAATTCTATTCGGATATGACTGTAATGTTGTACAAAAGACCTGGAAGTAGTGTCAACTCAAGTATTTGGTTTATCCTTAATGTTTGCTACTAATTCAAGTGAAATTCAAACTTTTAGGTGCCAAGCTATTTGTCTGAGTCACTCTAAACTTTCAAGCAAGAATATACAAGGAACAGAATACCCTGATTTATTTTCACAGCAAGCTGATTGTGTGGATGCATTCAAATGTGTTCTCACAATAAATGATTAAGTTCTTATTCCAGGAGTTAGTTACTTGATTGAAAACCCTCTTATTGTCCAATCCCTCTTAATTACACAAATAAACTGCAGTTGGTTTTGCAGAAGAACTAAATCTTAAGTTGGTCTTAATTTCTAGATTGAAACTCTTAGTCTTCTTTGACCACATAAATCAGTTATAATGCAATTAAATACAGAGCTATTTTGTAAATCCTAAATGGAAAACACAACAGTGGTGGGAACATATCAGACTTGCCCCAAACAGAAGTAGATGAAACTTGTCTATCTCAAAGTTTAAGCCAAATTTCTGTATATACTTATTTCTCAGGACAGTAAAGTGAGTGGTGAGTGAACTTATAGGTGGATTACATGAAGGAGATGGAATCGCGTGTCCACTTCCTGAAACAAGAACTAAAACTTTCTTTGTTACGTTGGCACTGAATGCGGTTTCTGTGTCACTTACACTTTTCGCTGGCAATAATGCTCGAAATGTGTTTTATGGCGGCTTTTAAGGGTTCAAATGTTTCGAGAGAGGTCTGTTACCAAAAGTAATATACACTCAATAAACCGTCTGAGTTAGAAAAAGGTTGAGGACAAACTGTTGTGGTGAAGTTTATGGCAGGATATTGCACAATGCTCGTATTAAGATACAGCAGTTTTCAGGAAATGGCGCCATTTGCCCAATATCCTGGCATTTCTCTTTCCCAGGAAACTCACAGTAATGATCTGAGAGACACCATAATTCTAACATTAAATGAGGATGAGTTACAATCAAGATGCATTGGCAGTTATATCAATATGTCATACTCTTGGCACATTAGAGCTAGTTTATGACCTTCAACCAAATAATTAACAGATCTTACTGAGTCATTCTGAAATATATGTAGTAAGCATATTATTACTCGAACATGACAACACCACATAGCATGGGGGGGTGGGGTGGGGGGTCTTAAAAAGAATACAAATCCAGGCACTTTATCAACTGTTTCACATCAACTGCATTACAGCTATTTCTGAGTTCTTTGAAATATGTGTGGAGTTCTCAACTTTATAAACAACAAATAAGCAATAGTCCAAAAGCAATAAAAACTTTCATTAGAATTAATTCCAGGTCACAACCCTAAAAAGTTATTGGTATGTCTAATTCAGTGAAAAAAAGAGTGAAATCTAAATGTGAATGGGAAATACAAAGGTTCTTGTAATCTGATAAGTTTTGATTTTAATCCATATGGAATTGATCTAGCCTTGATTTGAAGCTATTTACTTTTCCCTGTGGTCTAAAAGGCAAAACAGTCTTTTTCAATTTGCTTCTCAGCAAGGACCAATCAAGTGCGTCACCTCTTGGGGTAATTCTGTGCTAGATCCCTCAACTCAGTTGGCAATGAGGGAGAGAAAAAAAACAAGCCAAATAAATGATATCTAGTTGTGTAGCAAAATGTTTGGTTATCTGATAAAGGGAAAATCCTGTCAGAGGAAACCCAAGAATTGGCACCAACCAGCAATATAGCATTGATTACAAATGGATTTCTTCTTATGTGGCCAACAAATAGGGCAGAATACATGATATTGGAAGAAATAATGCTTTTATCCCAGTATGCCATTTGATAAAACTAGACAGCAAAACTGCAAATGTACACAGTAAGCAGTGAATACAGTGAGTTGAGATGTTTCCAGCAATCAGAGAGCAAAGATAAAGCAAACATTTTCACCGAAAGCATGTAAAGGGACATAGTTAAACAGCCTCTCATTTTGCAGTTGTGGGGATCATGGCAACCACAACCCATTAAGCTACCCAGATGGAATGGGGTGGGGGTGGGGGTGGGGGGGTTGAGGGGGGTCTTCCCACTTAACAGGTGGCACCATACAGTTCTTCTGGGTGTTGCATCCCAATAAACTGTACTGAGTGACCACTCTTAGAGTAATTTCTGGGATGTTGGTCATTGACAGTGACATCTGTTCCAATGCCAAGTGGGAAAAGAAGCCGTGTCAACAACCTGTCTGAAGGTGGTAACACAGCAAAGTTGACAGAACCATTATACACGCAGTACAAAAACTGTTGTCCACCTATTGCCACAATGGTGTATTTTAGCTGTTTATCTCATAGTTGGTACCAACTGACCAAGATGGTTCTGTGGGGCTGTGAGAGGAGGTGGAGGGACTTGCAGCCACTCTGAAAAATCAGCCTATGGTATTAGCAACGCACAGCAGAGTGCCTCAGAGCTAGCCATGAGATCAGACCAAAATATAACCAAACTACTTTTCAAATCTTGCCTAATATTTACGCAGACCTGAGGCCATTATGGAACGTCCTAGGACTGATAGCACATGTTCATTAAACACCCAGTCTTTGACCAAGCCAACGGTCCCCATTCTGGAGGTAATACTATTACCCATACAGGTATAGACTAAGTGGCAATTCAATAAGCCACAAACGTATGGCAGAAAGGTGTCCACGAATGTCATACTAATTTTAAATTTAAATGCCATCCAAAAGTTTAATGTACTTTAAAGTTGACTTATCTCTCTCTCTCTCTCTCTCTCTCTCTCTCTCTCTCTCTCTCTCAGGTGCATAATAACTTGCATGATTGATATTTCTTGTATTGACACATTACAGAAAGCCAAGAGCAACAAATCTAAAAGCATCACCTCACTGAAACATAGGCTACAAAGAAAAAAGGAAACTTTTATGGACTGAGATGTGTGAATAGCAAGTCAATGGGAGAAAATTGCATCATGATCAGGAGTTATATAAAATATCCATAAGAAATCAAAGACAGTGCTTTAAAATCATTAAATATAAATCTGCCTCTTCAACATCATGTGTTCATTTCTATATATCATCCCGGCAGGATGTGTATAGTTTACACTCTTAAGGGCAAAATACCTCTGCCAAATATTTAGACCTCCCAGCCTGGCACACTTTGCACCTCAAAGAGCACAGAGAGGGGTAAGGTGCCCGTTTCTGACAACAAAACCTCAAAAGCTCCTGATCCAGGAACTCTAGTGACTTTCTTCCCACCTCAAAGCTTATAATGACATAAAATATCCTACACCTATATATACATCATACTTTGCTTTATATCTGTGGTTGGTTTTTTTCCTGATAGCTGTATTCTCACCCCACCCCACCTTCTATCCAAACAAAAAAAAAGGAAATATTACAAATCAACTATTTTTCGGTGATAGTATTGAACTTTATCAGTGTTACAATGCATATGTTCAAGTAGATACTTTGGAACATCTCAATACTTTTCCAGATAAAGCATATCAATTCACACTGCTTGACTGTTAAAATTTGATCTGCTTGGGTTGAAAGCCAATCTATATACCTATCCTTTAAAAGACTATCAGGCCTTAAGGACCGGAAACACATCTTACAGCCAGAGATGGTTGGGATGAGTCACACGGAAAGTGGAGAATCCATGCTCAATTTATCACTTTTAATCTTTTTTCCTTAGGCAAATAGAGCTTTATTTCTGTCTTTGTAAAAAGTATAACTAAAAATTGGGAGAGAAAATTTGCAACTCTCTGCCAAATGATGTCTCATTTCTTTTGCACTTTTATGTTCTACACTTTTGTAAAAAATCAGAATAATATTCTGTGTTCCTTTTACTGAGAAAATTAAAGATTAGAAAGTAATCACTCTGTATGTGGTATAGGTTATATTTTCTTCTTACCACATATCTACTCTGGGGTAGCGCTAGCAATTTTTTTACGCTTAGCCAAATCACCACATTTTTGTCAATTTGTTATCCAAATGATTTTAATTTGACAAAAATTGGTCAAATCAAGCCCTTTTTGTTTAGCCAAGTTGAGCCATTTTTAGCATTTGGCTAAATTGGCGAGTGTTAGCGCTACCCCAGTTATATTTTGTTCTTACCACATATCTACTGGTCTAAGGGCCTTCAAAAGGGTGCACATGAGTGTGAGAAGATGGAAATGCTATATTAAAATATCTCATCATTAATTTATCTACACAGCCAGAAAACTAAAACTAACATTTCTGAAAAATGAATTTTTTTTGGCAACATCATTCTCTGTTTTTTTTTTAAATATATATGCAATGCAATATAAATGATATTTCATATCAGAAAAATAGTTTGATAACCACATGAAAAAAAAAAATCCTATGAACTCTTTCCAAACCAGGCATGACAGAAAATTTGCCAGTTAAGAACACTGTCTGTCCATGTCAACAATTACCTATCAGACTTTTTACCTGAACAAAAGTAATCAAATTAATTGGGGGAAATGAAACAAGCAGGTTTACTGTGGGTCAAAAGAATAGACTTGATCCTGGCTACTGCTGGTCTTGAAGACTTCCTCCCAGTCTGGAGATGAAGGACTGACAGTTTCCCCACATTTGAGAACTTTATACATTTTTAAAAGTTTCTTTTTTAATTTTATATTTAGTATCTTAGTATGTCTTTTGCCTACTAGTCCACTTGAGCAAAATTTAATTAATCGAGATTTTCCCTGAGATAGTCAATATTTTCTTTTTCATTTTCAAATGCCTTTAAGACTCAATCTTTATTTAGCCTGAATAAGAACACATTTTTGAATTCATTAAAAGGATTATGTTACTTATTTCAAAGGAAGTAACATTACCAGAAAAAAACTAAGCACCAAGAGACACTTCTTAAAAAGGAAAGATGTAAAGGATTTTCACAAACTACAAAGTTGTGTAAGAGGGAAACACTTAAAACGCCCTCTGCACAGGAATATCTTGCATCTAATAGTCTAGCAAATCAACTTGGTCACCCCTTGACGCATCTAATCTTTGAACCGGTCTTACTTAAAAATACATCTATGCAGCTAAATAATGCACAAAAAATGCAACTGACCCTAACTCGTAAATTCAGTTGTCAAACAGCTCCAAAAAACCCTGGGCACAAGAGAACTATCCTATGTCAGGTATACTCTCCCTTATCGCATATTGATCTGAGACTGCTGTTTAATGAGGCAAACCTGATCCCGACTGATGAGACAAGGTCTTTGTCAAAGATGGCATGGTGTCACAGCCTATTGGCCAAAATGGGATCACTCAGCTCAAATTTAAGCGTAAATACCATTGAAATTCATTTTTTTACCCATTTACCCTTTTACTTTGAATGGCGACATTTAAGTTGCGATTTTATCACAGAGATACCTGGGCTTGAATGTTTGTGGTTCTTAAGGATCAGAATGCATTTATCCGAATTCTATTATCCATCATGTTTTTGATTCAAGGGATTGAAACTCAGTAAGATGCTTATGGGGGGTTTTGTTCATTTCTCAATTTGCTGCAAACTACCAAACGAACTGCCATTGTACCAAAACATCCATGAATTTTAAACAAATAAGACTTAACAACAGGTTTTAAAACAGATAAAGAGAAAAGCCTGAAATAGTGCATGAACATCACCATTAACTTCTTTATCTTGACATATATTATGGAAACAAAAAATAGACAGCAAGATTACCAAACCAAATAAATAAATTTTATAAATATTTATTTATTTATTTATTTGTTTATTTATTTTGTTTTCACCCTACCTCATTTTCCTTTGGATTCCTGTTCAACCTAACTTTTTATGTGTGCTCAAGTATTAGTGCCTCATATTTTTTTTTTTAAAAAAGGGCTCTCAATCCAAAAACCATATTTCATTCATTTTAAAAACTCTGCTGAGAAATATATCTTTTATTTAACAAGTGAAACTTAGGAGAACAGAGGTTGGGGGTCATCTGTAAAACAGTAAACTAACACCCCATTCTCATAGATTAGATCGACCTACATTGGATCGACCTAACTCCCTGGGGGTTCACGCTAAATAGCTGTCAGCCGGGCGGACACGAAAGTTAATTACCAGTTAAAGCTTGTAGTAGGCGGGGACGGACACTTAAGGGGGATTATCTGACAGTAATCTAGTGAGACTCCCCGCGGTGATAGATCGATCTAAAAGTTGTGAGAACAGAGCCTAAGATGGTCGCCAATATTCCCATGTCCTCTTTAGGCATAGCAATAGTAGATAAGCTCCCTTTGTTGCTATTTACCCAAACCTCCGGAAACATCAAATACTTCAAGTGCGCCTCCCTGTTATAACTCTCATCTTTCACTAACCAGGATTACCTCTAGTGCTTGTAGGTATGTTTTATGAACAGTGAAATGTTAAGCCTATAAAGAAATAGTGTGTCTTTGTGCATGTGCGTATATGTAAATTTGCCAGATGGCCAGACAGACAGACACACAGACAGACAAATATACTGGCAGATGAACAAGGAAAAACATATATTTATGTATCTATTCCTTGTAAGAGAAAGCATTTTAAATGATAAAATTTTGTAACATTTATCTGGGAAGAAAATCCAAAATATAATTTCACGAAAATCTCTGTTAAAGATCTTCAATATTTTCCATTTTCTTAATTTCAATATTTGACTGTTCCTACCAAAACACTGACCACTAACTGTAGTAACAATATTGACAAAAAATCTCAAATTCACTCGGTGGAGATTAAAATTTTTCAACCAGACATACCAGAGACCACAACATTTTCATGTTAAGCCCATTTGGTTTGTTAGCCCCGCCTCTAGACAAATTTACAGTTATTCAAGAGCCAACTTAAGAACAGCGTAATCCAAGCAGGCTTGATAAACTACCATAAGGTACAACAGGCATAATCATACTGAAAGAAATAGGGGCAGTTTCAACTTATAACATGACTATAATAGCATGAAATATTCAGAGAGAATATACACAGAATGCTTAAAAAATGTTACTTGCCTTCCACTGTACTGTCCATTACTGAATATCTTTTAAAATTTTTTATCCCAGCATTTCAACCAATACATATTAATAAAATACATGAATTGAAAATGACAGAGAAGAATCTCCAACAGATAGAGAAGCCCTATCCCTGTTCCTGCTTCTCAAGGGAATGCATAAACCTGAAAAAGGCATACATCCCATCTGTGTAAATTGTTAAAGCAGTAAAAAAATGTCTACAATAATTACAGGGGATGCTAACAACTGTTTGTGAGAGGTCTATAAATCTCTTCTTCATTAAAATTACCTCTACTCTTCATGAAACACATATATAAGACAGCTTTTAAAAATATAGTAATTCAGTATTGGAATTATAAGATGAATACATAAAGAAATAGAATAATACTGAGATATCAAACACTCTGTAATCTTCCTTGAGGAAAGCATCAGCTTCTCTATATATTACCTGCAGCATTACAGACAGGCATTTATAATACATGGTATCTGCTATGACTTATAAACAACACAAAAAGGTGTATCACTTTTAGGATTCTGTGACACAAACTAGAATACAAACAGAAATGGTGTTGCTGAGAAGGGCCCCAGTAAACATAACAATACTTAAATCATGATTGCCAGAGAAATAATTAAATGGTGTAGTTTTGTTAAGTGCTGTGCTCAAAAATGAGCTCTCCAACTCCAACAACTTAAATCTCTTGAGGTGAAAAGCTTATGCCAGTGCACCGACTCATTTCGTAGAAAAGCAGAATTTTTTCACTAGCCCTTTTTGATTATTATCAAATTTACTGCGCATACTGGAAGAACTATCAAGGGGCCTGTTGCTTGTGGTAACTTTTAATCCTACATGAAGCTGGCTAGTGGTGCTGGTCTTAGATCAAAAGATGTGAGGGTGACGAGAGCAAGAGAATGGCGGCCCATTCTTCATGCCTATGGTAACCTTCAAAATCAACCATAAAGGAAAGCTACCAATGTTGTTAATTTTTCTCAAAGGCCCATTTGCGAAATTGTTTATGGCACAACTTCAGGGTAAATTTCATTTTTTGCCCACATCACTTATCTTTGTTTGGATTCAGTTTTTTCAATTATTTGTAACTGAGGACTGCCTATTACTTTTGCCTACAGTTTCATTTTACCAGAAGTCTTGTGGAACAGTTTGTTGGGGCAGTACAAATGAAACAGATCAGCTGATTATAATTAGCAGTAACAGGATGAAAAATACCATGTAGCCAAACTGCACTTAAAATGTATCGTGATGTATATCTAAGACTATGTTCCCATCAGCCCATCGTACTAGCTGGATCTATCTAACTCTGAGGGACTTCTTGTCTAAGGCTTCGTTCACATGGAAAGTCTATTTTCTAAAAATCTATTTTCTATTCGCGGTATCTTATGATCACGGTCTGTGCCCTGAATATCCCGCGGCGTAATTACTGGCAGCACGAGCCAGTTACTTACAGTAACTTATAGTAACTGGCTTGCACTGATAGTAATTACGCCGCGGGATATTCAGGGTACAGACCGTGATCACAAGATATACCGCGAATAGAAAATAGATTTTTAGAAAATAGACTTTCCATGTGAACGAAGCCTAAGTGCTTTCACTGTTATCAGCTTAATTTTCTAGCATGCTCCCTCGGGTGACTAGGAGGTAATTGACTTTCATTACCTCCTAGCAGCTTGAGTCAGTGTGGTAGATATTTGGGCCACTTTCGCTAAATGCAATATAGCGAGAATGCCTGCAGAGTTAGATCGATACAGCTAATATGAAGGGTTTGTGGAAATGCTCCATCACACACACACACACACACACACACACACACACACACACACACCAGAGGGTTTCAACAGAAGTCAATAAAATCAGAGAAAAAGTTAAGTAAATGAACACACGTCAAATCTCATTTCAACTTTTTTGTTCTAATCAACCAGTCAATCATTTATGCCTCAAGGACAAATCAAACATCTCCCTTTATTCAATCAATATTCACATTTCTATAGCAAATTATACTTCAATACAGAATCTGATATCAAATTGAAATGTCAAACCATGCAATTTGGAAAATTAAGCCTCTTAAGTCCCTCTTTTCACAATGCCCTTTTAAATAGCTTTAATATGCAAGAGGAAGACAAACAGAGTGGCTTTGATCAGTCACCGAGGCAGTGAAACCAATGAACCAGCGCTGCCACCTACCCTGAAGCACAGCTACTGTCAACAGGAAGCTGAGACGTAAGGTCGACATACGACCACTGACTTTTGGTCTGTCTTTATTGTGTTGATGGAAGGGCAGGATATGTGTCCCAGCCAAAAAAACCTGAGCAAAAACTCCACATGATCAATCTTGTGGCAATAATAAAGGTCTTTTCAACTTTTAATGGACAGTGAGTGGGGAAGAAGAAAAATGTTCTGAAAAGGATGTTGAAAACAAGGAAAAGTTGTGTGAGTGGTGTAAACAGAATACTTGGATGTGGAGTCCTGGACAGACAGGATCCTGCAAAAATGCTGCCCCCCCCCCCCAAAAAAAAAAAAAAAAAAAAAAAGGAAAGAAGAGAGAAACAGAGAGAAAGTCTAAAGCGACAGCAAAATTAATATGGTACAACAGTTTGCCATTTTTCTTTCCCCATTTTTTTTACTGTTTTACTGGGGGGATGGGGATCAGGAGATTAAATTTCACACTGATAATCTTCACCATAAAAATACACCAAGGGCTGCTTTTATAGTTGAGTGGCATTATTCTTCAAGTACTGAAATATGCCGAAGGGCTGATATTTAACACTACCAAAATGTGAAATTCTAGTTTGAATGACACAATAATTTCAAAGGTCTTGTGTGTTGTACATTTTATGATTTAAATTACAGTAAGTTAATCTCAAAATTGAAGGACTTTAGGTCTCTTTATACCTGAGCTCTTTAAAACCGTAAATTGGTCTAACTTGTGCAACCAGACAGCCACATTACGAGGGAAGGAGAGAAACGCCATTGTGCAACTTTTCTTTTCTGCAATATGAATATCTGATAATCTTACTTGACTATGAGTGTTTAGTTTTTTCTGGTCTTAGAAGTTAGAAGATGCCAAGCTACATGTTTACTTGAGCTAATGGGAACGTTTTTTGATATATATCGTTACTAAAATTCCCCCATAAGACATGATGTAATGTGGATTATGCTAATCTTTGGCCATGGAAGTGAATGGAAAAGAATGTATGTGCAAAGAGCAAACCTTTAATCTAATCGAATTACAGTATTAAACCCTTTTGTAAGTGCATCACCAGTGTATTGGTGTGCTTTCTTTCATGTACATACTTTTTCTTACAACTAAAACCACATCCCAAACTTCTACTCATGGTTACTCAAAGAGGTTTTGGGCATCGTAATTTGCCCATACGGTCCTGGGGATTTCTGGGGTGTGGAGATCAGGCCCTGGAGATCTACCCCACTGGTTGGGTAGTGCAGAGGAAGTTAATATGTATTCTGTCAAGGAGAGTTAATTGAATTATCGATGTTAAACTGGCATTTGTGTATCACAGCAACAGAAAACAAAACCTGTAGAGATATCTGCTTTCAAATTACCTACCCACCAAAAAATAATAATTATTTTTTCCTCGAGGCAAAATGAATTGTTCTTAGGGTCTGATGAAAATTTCACTTTTTTCATCAGTCCTGTAGTTGCTGTATTGTTATCCTTTTTTCCAAGAATCTCTCTCTCAGACTACCCAGTGGCATGGCATATCTCTCTGGAGGTTTGACTTTTCTAACTACAATTGTTCAGTCTGTGTTGGTAATTAGTATTTGTTAAATCAAAGTTAAAGCCACAGTGCAGTACTGGTGAGTGACAAAACAGCTGAAAGGAAATCTTTGTTTAATTGGTGATCACCTCTGGAGGAAAGAGGAGTGTGCCAGACAGACTTAAACAATCTAAAACCTATTAAATCCTGAAAATAAAGACATAAGAAACCCACACAGCATTTCATGAACACACACACACTTGAGTGTTTCGCCCTTTTTTGATGGCTTTGTGTTTGTAAAATATTGCAACATGCAAGTAACCTAGCTGAAATCTCCACAAAACAGGAAACTATCTTCTTTCCTCCTTTCTTTATTTTTTGCTATATAGATGCCTGTTACCATCAAATATAATTTCACTTTATATCTTTCTCTACAGCATCCTTTATACCACTACTTTATACTGCTTTTACCCTGTCTTGTTGTTGAATTATTCTCCATAAGCATATAAATTGTCCAATTATAATATCTGTTTACCATTTTTATCTAAAGCTTTTTTACTGTCTTTTACCTATTGTCATTCATATGTGTCCTTGGATGTGAAAACACAGCTCTGAAAGTGCCCCACACAAACATAAACCCAAACTTTGAGAAAAGAATGGGGGGAAAAATGGGAGGCCCATGGTGTTAAATCAGTATCAGTTTCAAGTGTGGTTTCTCATGGTCAGTGACTGATACCTTCTTTGTGTTTTAATACTGTTTAAATTCAGTATTGGTCTCCGTAGGAAGTCTGGAGCACCTGCCAAATGTGTACAAAGATTCATTGAGAACAATCCTTAAGTTTGGAAGGCAGCAGTTTCCTTTTCCCTGACATCAGAATTGAAAAAAGCCACTGCTTGCAGCACACCAGGTCAAGCTGGATAGATGCGTCCCAGTCACTGTAAAACCCAGGCCTTAATACTCACCAATGCCCGATTCTCAATAGCTTTGCATATTACTAAAATATTTTTTTTCACGTATATCCATTTTTTTTACTCAAACTTCAGCTTTACAAAGGTACAAGTGTACTAAATAAACATAATAACACCTGGGGGGGCGGAGGGAGACATATCAGATTTCATATATACGCACGCCACCAGTTATTGTAGTTATAATACCTTAACCAAAAATTTGGACCAAAATGATGCCATGAGAAATGACTTTCTAATATATAGTTGATTTACCAATCTTCAAATCCATTAATTATTATAATAATTGTTGTCTACAGTTTCAAAAAGGCAGCTGCTCAGACTCATTCATTTGGCACCAACAAAGGTAATCCAACTTTTAGTAACGTGTTAAGGATAATAGCCAGTGTTTCAATATTAAAATTACTTTTCATTCTCTCATTCATTGACAATGCTTATGCAGCTCAAACACAAAACTTTTGCAAACTAATCACTTGTTGCTGTCAACCATTTTATCCATAGTTTTTCAAGGATTGGGACAGAATCCTGGTGCAAAAAAGTCAACAAAAACAAAATTGATTTCATTTTCAATGCTTTTCCAAAAATGTCTGATGTATCCAAATGAGTTTTTCAGATATATGTATCACACCAATTCTAATTTCATAAGAGGCTATTGGGGTTAGGGAGGGAGGGAGGTGATTAACAACTATCTCCTAGCACTGTGGGTCTCCAAATATGACATTACATCTTGATTTTTTAAACAAATGAATATAAGTTGTTTAAACAGACATAACTATGTTATACCTAAAAAATACCATTAATCCTAAAATCTTTCTTGATAACATTCCTTGCAAAACCTTGTAACCTGATGCTTGTTCTCCCCTCCCCCTGTTTTGTGCCAACTCTGATAACATGTGTGTTGTTGTCAACGCTGTTATAAAAAGCCTCCCGCTACAGACTTCAATTATCTCTCGTGAGATACGCTTCAGGTAATGTCCCTATTCACCCTCAGTTTTCGACCCACCATAATCCCATGCCAACTTGTTGTACCCACTGTGCTACACCAATGAGACATAATAGACAATGTCAGCAGGGAAACTTTTTTGTCAAAAAACAAATCTTACATTTAAAGAGCGTTTTTTTATGAGGGAGGAGGCTTGAATATCAAATTTCCCTTTTTTCACAATAATAGCTCAGTATCCTTCAAGAAGGGAGGGTTATATTCATTACAGCCTGTGAAAGTGTACTTTACTATAAAAATGTTCCTCAACAGAAACTTTGGCAACAATGACTTCCTTAAAATACACAAGTAGATAAATCTTTAGGGATTTTCGCACTCAAGTAGACATGTCATGAACACAGTAAGCTTTTAGTTATATATACTTATTTATCCAATTATTTATTACTAAGCATCATGTGTATCCATAAAACTATTTTGATTGGTGGAAAACAATTTTTTCTTGCCTTGCTTTGCTTGGTGTGATTGCATGTAAAATTCCCTTTTATTTATTAATTTTTTTATGAACTGAGGAGGGGGGAGGGGTACTCGTCCCTTTTGTCCCTTAAATCCACAAATAAAAGTGGCATTGTTGTCAGAGGAATAGACTTGGAAATTTCAATTTACTGACACAGATTTAGTTTCCTTTACTTGAATGAGTTCAGTGGGATTTGTTTTAGTTTGGAACTGTTTTACTTTTGCCCAGTTTGAAGGACCTTGCCATTGATTGGCTGACATCTTCATGTTTCAGAGGCATGAAAGAACAGGAATTTTCTTGAGAGTTCAGGGATTATGAAAATGTGGAAAGATAATTTGCTTTTATAATCTCCTACTGCCCAATCTTCTTCTCCCTCTCTTTCTCTCTCTCTTCAAGCACAAATGATATGAAAAGTTTATGCTGGCTCCATGTTCCCCCAAAAAGGAAAGAAAAAAAATCCATCCTGCTTCAATACCTTTTATACAGAGCTAGTGAACCACTTTTTTTCCTCAACAGAATCAGAAAACATTCCATCTTTTCGCATAGCTACCAAACAACAATTCAATCATCAAAGTGCTGTTAAAAAAAGCACCACCACCTGCCCAGCTTTTACCCCTTCTGGCTCACCTGTAAGGCAGCCTGGGATTGTAACGTAGCAAGTGTGAATGCTTTGCAGATCAGATTTTGGGATTCCTGAATCCAGTTATCTGAAAAGGGATTTCTGACATTCCAGCGTGAACAAGGTAGCAGTAAGATGACACTATCTAGACCCTCTATTAGAAGACAAGAGCCTGACTGTCTGTTCCAGCACTTAAACCAGCCTGTATGAGGTCATGTCAGGGCACCTGTCTGCTTTCTTAGGCCTCATCAAGCGCATTCAGAACAAGATGATCCGTGGACTAATAGACCCGCAGACTAAATATGGCCAACCCCACTTAAAAGCCAAGCCAGTGATCTCCTGATGGTCTCCTTGCCTCCACATGCGCCGTCGTGCAGGGGCCTAGCAATTAAAACTTGAAGTCAAGATTTTATCCATTTAATGGCCCATCTGGAAGCAGGGAGACCATTAGGGGATTAGAGTGGCTTGCTTTTAAGTGGGATCGGCCATATTTAGTTGGCAGATCAGTTAGTCTGGAAATCATCTTTTCTGAATGCACTCATTCACAGTATGGCTGCAACACAACCAAAGTTGATCCACAGATTGACAGATCCTTGGATCAAATATGGCCGACCCACTTGAAAGCTTGCTGCATAATCCCTTTATACACCCTGGATAGATTCCCCAGGGGATCACATCGCAAGCTTTCAAGTGGGTTGGCCATATTTGATCTGTGGATCTGTTAGTTTGGGGATCAACTTTGGTTGTGAATGCAGCCTTATTGTCTGCAACTACCTGCTGATGATCAGCCAAGCTGACAACTGCAGCTTTATAATGATACCAAGGTACAACCATCATTGTGAATATCCAAGGCCCATTTTTATGACTTGTAGGTTCTTTAGAACATGCAAGATATCTATTTCGAAAATTGCCCTTTTTACAAACATTAAAATAAAATCCCTACAGTTTGATCGCTTCAGAAAAAATATCTATCTAATAAGCTTTTGTTAAAATTTGTTTAACAACAATCCAGGTTAGGGTTTTCAGACTATTTGGGCACAAAATACCGCGTGGATTTTTTCATCTCACTAGGTACCTTTAAATAATGGAGCCCTGTGACTTTTGACCAAGGTAATCAGCTTTAAGATTTTGCATGTTGCTATAAACTGAATAGTTTAAGGTGACAAGATATTTAATTTTCAAAACTTTTGCATCTTTTTTTTTTCTTTTTGCAACCTAAGGGACAACTTGCTGCTGTGAGATGGATGCACACACTTCATGTTTTCTTCACATACGGTGCAAACTTACAGCATTTATAAAGAATAAATTCAATTTGAAAATCATCTCATTTGTACAAAGGCATAGGAGGCAGTCAATAAAAAAACTATAAATAATATCTGATTCTCTTTTAATTAGGAAAACTCTGCTGCACTGCCTCTTGCCACATGAACCAAAGAAAGGTTACAGTAAAAGTGTTCTCTATAAGCCAGACGTATTTTAAATCAAACTATTTGCCTCAGTTCACCTCAATCACACTTAAGTAAATGCCATAATATAAGAAGGAGCACATCATCAGATGTTTACATGCTTACTTCAGAATCTTTGCAAACTTGTTTGCTTTTCTAAAAGTCAATACTGCATGCAACTGATGGTTTTTTGCACTTAAATCAAGTCTCATTTACCTTAATCTGGCCTTACCTTGCGGAAACACCTTTTTCAGTTCATGTAATCATTCTGTCTGTGTTTAATCAAGTTGAATGTCAATGAGCTCAAAGAGGCAGGAGATATACGGACACCAGACTTGGAACTGATGCTGATGCCATTATCAACCTCATCCCCATTCAAGGTATAGATGATGAGATATTGAAGATGAAAAGGAAGACTGATGGACGCCTTTTAATTTTTTTTCCATTCTGCCCAACTATCTGCAGGCTGTCTCGTTCACCATAGGCAGTAAGTGAAATCCTCGTTTTTTGTTGTTTTTTTTTTCAGCCCACTGCCATCCTCCCCCCCCTCCCCCACAACATGTGACTAAGGCTCTGTTCTCACAACTTTTAGATCGATCTATCACCGCGGGGAGTCTCACTAGATTACTGTCAGATAATCCCCCTTAAGTGTCCGTCCCCGCCTACTACAAGCTTTAAGGGGTAATTAACTTTCGTGTCCGCCCGGCTGACAGCTATTTAGCGTGAACCCCCAGGGAGTTAGGTCGATCCAATGTAGGNTTGGGTTAGGGAGGGAGGGAGGTGATTAACAACTATCTCCTAGCACTGTGGGTCTCCAAATATGACATTACATCTTGATTTTTTAAACAAATGAATATAAGTTGTTTAAACAGACATAACTATGTTATACCTAAAAAATACCATTAATCCTAAAATCTTTCTTGATAACATTTCTTGCAAAACCTTGTAACCTGATGCTTGTTCTCCCCTCCCCCTGTTTTGTGCCAACTCTGATAACATGTGTGTTGTTGTCAACGCTGTTATAAAAAGCCTCCCGCTACAGACTTCAATTATCTCTCGTGAGATACCCTTCAGGTTATGTCCCTATTCACCCTCAGTTTTCGACCCACCATAATCCCATGCCAACTCGTTGTTCCCACTGTGCTACACCAATGAGACATAATAGACAATGTCAGCGGGGAAACTTTTTTGTCAAAAAAACAAATCTTACATTTAAAGAGCGTTTTTTTTATGAGGGAGGAGGCTTGAATATCAAATTTCCCTTTTTTCACAATAAAAGCTCAGTATCCTTCAAGAAGGGAGGGTTATATTCATTACAGCCTGTGAAAGTGTACTTTACTATAAAAATGTTCCTCAACAGAAACTTTGGCAACAATGACTTCCTTAAAATACACAAGTAGATAAATCTTTAGGGATTTTCGCACTGAAGTAGACATGTCATGAACACAGTGAGCTTTTAGTTATATATACCTATTTATCCAATTATTTATTACTAAGCATCATGTGTATCCATAAAACTATTTTGGTGGAAAACATTTTTTTTTTGCCTTGCTTTGCTTGGTGTGATTGCATGTAAAATTCCCTTTTATTTATTTATTTTTTTATGAACTGAGGAGGGGGGAAGGGTACTCGTCCCTTTTGCCCCTTAAATCCACAAATAAAAGTGGCATTGTTGTCAGAGGAATAGACTTGGAAATTTCAATTTACTGACACAGATTTAGTTTCCTTTACTTGAATGACTTCAGTGGGATTTGTTTTAGTTTGGAACTGTTTTACTTTTGCCCAGTTTGAAGGACCTTGCCATTGATTGGCTGACATCTTCATGTTTCTGAGGCATGAAAGAACAGGAATTTTCTTGGATGTTCAGGGATTATGAAAATGTGGAAAGATAATTTGCTTTTATAGTCTCCATCTGCCCATGCTTCTCTCTCTCTCTCTCTCTCTTTTTTTATCTCTACCTCTTCAAGCACAAATGATATGAAAAGTTTTTGCTGGCTCCCTGTTCCCCCAAAAAGCAAAGCAAATGGATAAAAAATAATCCTGCTTCATTACCTTATAGACAGCTAGTGAATCACATTTTTCCTCAACAGAATCAGAAAACATTCCATCTTTTCTCATAGCTACCAAACAACAATTCAATCATCAAAGTGCTGTTAAAAAAAGCACCACCCCCTGCCCAGCTCTTCCCCCTTCTGGCTCACCTGTAAGGCAGCCTGGGATTGTAACGTAGCAAGTGTGAATGCTTTGCAGATCAGATTTTGGGATTCCTGAATCCAGTTATCTGAAAAGGGATTTCTGACATTCCAGCGTGAACAAGGTAGCAGTAAGATGACACTATCTAGACCCTCTATTAGAAGACAAGAGCCTGACTGTCTGTTCCAGCACTTAAACCAGCCAGTGTGAGGTCATGTCAGGGCACCTGTCTGCTTTCTTAGGCCTCATCGAGCACATTCAGAACATGTTGATCCGCGGACTAATAGACCCGCAGACTAAATATGGCCGATCCACTTAAAAGCCAAGCCAGTGATCTCCTGATGGTCTCCTTGCCTCCACATGCACTGTCGTGCAGGGGCCTAGCAATTAAAACTTGAAGTGAAGATTTAATCCATTTAATGGCCCATCTGGAAGCAGGGTGACCATTAGGGGATTAGGGTGGCTTGCTTTTAAGTGGGGTTGGCCATATTTAGTTGGCGGATCAGTTAGTCTAGCTGCAAATCATCTTTTCTGAATGCACTCATTCACAGTAAGGCTGCAACACAACCAAAGTTGATCCACAGACCAATAGATCCTTAGATCAAATATGGCCGACCCACTTGAAAGCTTGTTGCATAATCCCTTTATATACTCTGGATAGATTCCCCAGGGGATCACATCGCAAGCTTTCAAGTGGGTTGGCCATATTTGATATGTGGATCTGTTAGTTTACGGGTCAACTGTAGTTGTGAATGCAGCCTTATTTTTTTCAACTACCTGCTGATGATCAGTCGAGCTGACAACTACAGCTTTATAATGATACCAAGGTACAACCATCATTGTGAATATCCAAGGCCCATTTTTATGACTTGTAGGTTCTTTAGAACATGCAAGATATCTATTTCGAACATTGCCCTTTTTACAAACATTAAAATAAAATCCCTACAGTTTGATCGCTTCAGAAAAAAATATTTATCTAATGAGCTTTTATTTAAACTTGGTGAACAACAATCCAGGTTGGGGTTTTCAGACTAGTTGGGCACAAAATACCATGTGGATTTTTTCATCTCACTAGGTACCTTTAAATAATGGAGCCCTGTGACTTTTGACCAAGGTAATCAGCTTTAAGATTTTGCATGTTATTATAAACTGAAAAATCTTAAGGTGACAAGATAGTTAATTTTCAAAACTTTTGCATCTTTTTTTTTTCTTTTTGCAACCTAAGGGACAACTTGCTGCTGTGAGAAGGATGCACACTCTTCATGTTTTCTTCACATACGGTGCAAACTTACAGCATTTATAAAGGATAAATGCAATTTGAAAATCATCTCATTTGTACAAAGGGATAGGAAGCAGTCAATAAAAAAACTATAAATATTATCTGATTCTCTTTTAATTAGGAAAACTTTGCTGCACTGCCTCTTGCCACTTGAACCAAAGAAAGGTTACAGTAAAAGTGTTCTCTATAAGCCAGACGTATTTTAAATCAAACTATTTGCCTCAGTTCACCTCAATCACACTTAAGTAAATGCCATAATATAAGAAGGAGCACATCATCAGATGTTTACATGCTTACTTCAGAATCTTTGCAAACTTGTTTGCTTTTCTAAAAGTCAATACCGCATGCAACTGATGGTTTTTTGCACTTAAATCAAGTCTCATTTACCTTCATCTGGCCTCACCTTGTGGAAACACCTTTTTCAGTTCATGTAATCATTCTGTCTGTGTTTAATCAAGTTGAATGTCAATGAGCTCAAAGAGGCAGGAGATATACGGACACCAGACTTGGAACTGATGGTGATGCCATTATCAACCTCATCCCCTTCCAAGGTATAGATGATGAGATATCGAAGATGAAAAGGAAGACTGATGGACGCCTTTTAATTTTTTTTCTATTCTGCCCAACTATCTGCAGGCTGTCTCGTTCACCACAGGCAGTAAGTGAAATCTTCGTTTTTTGTTTTTTTTTCAGCCCACTGCCATCCTCCCCCCCCTCCCCCACAACATGTGACTAAGGGACCATTCCTAGACCCTATCGTATTTACTGTGGATCAATCTATCCCCAAGGGGGTTCTTGCTAAATTGCAATCAACATAAACAGTTCAGATATCTGTCACGCCTACAAGAGCTGCTAGGTGGTAATTAATTATCGTTTAGCAGCTTCAATAGTTGTGCCAGACATCTAAGCCACTTAAGCTGAAAGCAATTTAGTGAGAAACCCCTTGGAGATGGATCGATCCTGTTAGATCAATCTAGGTATGGGAACCCAGTCTAACTTTGAATCTTTTCAGGCACCTGCATACTGGAAGTTCAGATGTGCATGTTTGTCTTTTAATCACTTTTTGCTTGTTTTTCACTCATTTTAACAAATTTCATCCTAGTTTTTTACAACAGTTTTTCTTAGCAGACATGCTCTCAGTGGCTTTCTAGTTCATCGTTTTGTTTACTTACCACAGAAACAAGTGAAACAAGAAAAAAAGATAATGAAAAATGCATAGACTTTGTACGAATCTCTGGGACTGGCATCTTTGATAAAGGTAATATAAAAATTAAAGAGGAACACAAACAACTTGGAGCTCAAGGTTAACCCTGATGTAATCACTGATGCTAAATGTTCATCTACAGTACATTCAACTGCAATTCAATTCAGCTTTCAATTCTTTTCCACACACAAAATACAATCATCCAAAGACGGCAACCAGAACCCGAACCAGTTTTCTGTCACCGTCAACTTTATTTTCACACTGGTACTCCATTTCACTGATTCTGCAGCATTATGCAGAGTGACTTTATCCATCCAATCTCTGCAGCCAACTCCCCTGATGTGTCCTTACTTATCAAACAGTACACTAACAGTGGCTAGGAAACTCAAATTACTACACATCTAACTGCACGTGTCTCCTTCCCTCCCAAATTTCACTTCACTTTTACTCATCTTTTTAACAACAGTGGCAGCAAGATTCAAAGTTAGACTGGGTTCCCGTATATAGCTCGATTAATTAAAACACTATAACAGGAGCATGAACCACACATAACATAAAAGCAGTATATTTTACCGATGTCCCCATGTGTACTAATACTACTACTATTGACCTTCATGTAATGCTCTTGGGGGGGGGGGGAAGGGGGGATGCAGAAGAGGTACATTAATTAGGAACATGAAATTAAAAATGCAGTATATTTTTCAATGTCCTCATTCATACTGCTACTGGTGACCTTCATCTAATTGATGATTGTGAAGGAAGGGGCGCTGGGGAAGGGGGGGGCATGGGGGAGCTTATTTGACATGTGCATTCAAATCTGTCAGTGTTAGAGAGACTGGAAGCCACACAGCAAAAAAGTTTTTTTTTTCAATTTGTCACAAGTTTTGTCACTTTAGATAAGGAAGATTAAATCTATTAATTCTAGCTGTATAGGAACTAAAACTTATTTTAAAAGTGCAATGGGAATTCCTAAGAAGCTCCCTTTGGAAATGGGTCCCTTGGTGACATTAGGCTATTTCAGCTCTAGGTAAGAATACATAGTTCAAACCATGCCTGAATATCAGTCTCTTCATGCATAATGTTAACAGGACCTTGTTCAAGCTCAACATGATTTCTGTCTTCATTGAGCAAAAAAATTGCAACTTCGCCAGCAAGAGACTGATAATGAGGCACAGAACAGACAAAACTATTTTCAACCAACCACCAACAAATAAGGCGTTGACCACGCCACGTCAAATTTTGAGCAAAGAATCCTAAAAATCCATTATTTCTAATGCAGCAAGCTGCTTATTTGATAAGGCAAAGCTTCATTCATCCAATCATAACATAACTGTGGCTACAAATGCCATTTGACTACGTTCTAACAAAATATTTAACATCCAGCTTCCAGTTTACTCTCCAAACACATTAGGATACTGCAAAAATTTACACTCCTTGCACAATAGTGGTCAGTCAATATGTAACTGAATAATGGCATCTTGACTCTTTTGCACATTTTACCTCCACAGGATTAATTAAATTAAAGAATGGTCATTCTTAATAGGTGTATAAATTAGTTTATTTCCTTTGGTGGTTTGGATAAGCAAGTGATTCAGCATTTTTAAGATTTTACCTGCCTGGAGGAAGGGAGGGGGGTGATTTGGGGGGGGGAGGGGAGGTCGAAAATGGAAATAACTCTGTTGAAGTTTAGGAAGGCTAGCTATTACCCAGACTGGTAATAACATCCCAAACTCTCCAACCTGTCAAAAACTTTTAGTCAGGAGTCCTCATGAGTTCATAAGGTCTTCCTCCAACTTACACTTATATTACCTTAGGACAACAAACACCACAACAACCAAAAAAAAAAAAAAAATCAGGTGGCCCTGTGTATTTTCCATTAAATTTCACAAAAGTATCAGTGCATTGAGATGTATAGTATGTTGGTTAGTATGCAGAACTCAACTTTACCTACACCTGCGATGTTGATTTTGTTACAGAACCACAATAATTTAGCTCTCTCCACATATTGTGCTGCTTGGTAGGATGAATCATACTATACCCTGGGTTCAACAAAAAAAGGTTTCTTTGATGTGCTCATCAAAATACACACACAACAGTTTCTCATGCGATCCACTGCATGGTGTTATATTATTATGTGTAGCCTAATCATTTTTGTCAACTTACAAAGACTGATATATAATACAAAGTCTTTTTATGCTGAAGATTTTTTTTTATTTTCATATGATTTTCATTAGTAAAAATTTTTTGCAACAAGTGTTGTGAACTTTTTTTTCGCTCTCTCTGCACCATTAGCGCCATTCTCGCCATTCTCGAGTGCGAGTACCTACAGCACTCGAGGTCTCACCACAGCCGATGGTATAATTGGGGATTAAAAACAAGTGACCTGTCTGACATTTCACTTTTACTTTGGCTACCATGAATGTGAACATCTCTACAAGTATGCCCCAGCCTCTGGTAACCTTTGTGCTACAAGAACTAGATACAAGTAGAAATTGATAATGGGATAGGTAAGAAAACCTTCAGTTCCAAAGAACCAGCAAGAGAATTTCTGTTATAACTCATCTTTTTCATATTTTTTCTTATAATTCAAAGCCACCTTACACCTTTTTATGTAATGGTATTTTTGTCCATATGAAATATATATCTTTACATTTGCTCAAAGGGAAAATTCAAGGAATTCACTTCACTTTAGCAAAGACCCAGTCAGCATGGCGGGGGAGGGGGGCAGGGGGTAAGGGGGAGAGAGAGGGACAATAAGGACTCCTTGGTCTACTCACAAATGAACAGAAGTATCTAGAAATAAAAACTGTACTCCTCGAAAATTGCAGATGATCAGGCAGTTATCGATGAAAGTATGGACAAAAAAAAAATGGTTCCAAACAATCTTTAAAAAAAGAAAGAGTAGCATGAAGTTAATTAATGCAGCTTTCTGTTATTTTCTATTTAACCATCAAGCCTCAAGAGATGTCTGTAATCTTGGTTCTTGTTTTTTTCTTCTTTTTTTTCTTGCCTCTTAAAGTCTGTTCTTTGAATATCATATTCCTGTTTCCTTTGATCAATGTTTGCAGTCTAACACTTAAATTCAAAGAAAAAACTTCAAATGAAAAAAAAAAACAACTTAAAGTTTGTACAGACTTGAACAAAAAATTATATAAAGAATGAATGGAAAGACTGACATCCTGATAATATTGGACTACATTACCCACGCTTATATTCAAGTATAAGACTGGGTTTCCATACCTAGATCGATCTAACAGGATCAATCCATCTTCAAGGGCTTTTTCGCTAAATTGCTTTTAGCTCAAGCAGCTTAGATGTCTGGCACGCCTACTGAAACTGCTAAATGATAATTAATTACCTCCTAGCAGCTTTAGTAGGCGTGACAGACATTTAAGTTGATTGCCTTGGAGATAGATCGATCCACAGTTAGTACGACAGGGTCTGGGAATGGTCCCTAATGATGGTGCCTTCTTCACTGCTTACAGGAACATTATCAGATGACATAGCACACTTAACTGGTCTTTAACCAGTCATAATGGTGCAAAAACTTTCTCATTAAATGCACGCCTGAGGAAACTTTTTGTACTTGTTTACAACTTACAGACTGACCATTGCTAACAATCATAGAAAACACTGCTCCAGGGTATCGTCATTCAATAAATAATCCAGTTCCCACAGCTTAATAGGGACCCAAATGCCAGGGTTTTATAGTGGTTGATACTTCCTCCTGGCCCCTGGGGTCAACATTAATCAATTAATATCAATCTAATGGGGACAAAGCCTGATATGTATACTGGCCAAATGTGGTCTTTGGATCAACAATGAAAAGTAACCTGCTTTTGATGAAAATAACTATTGGTTGTCTGAGGCCCCATTCAGAATAGGGGACTAACTAGTTTGAGGGTCAAATCTGGCCGACCCACTTGACTTCCCCACCAGATATCTATTCAGTGTCTATTAGCTAATTAGGCAGCAAGCTTTGTAGTGGGTCGCCATATTTGACCCTCAGACTAGTAAGTCCCCTATTCTGAATGGGGCCTGAGAGGCAGAGCCTCATTGCTGTATCAATGCCCACACAATCCTTTCAGTTCATGGGTAAAGCTGGCTGAAAAAGGCACAATGTGGTGAAATAATTAACATTCTGTTTCCAAATGATCCAATAACAGGAACTGTATGGATAAACTGACATCACTCTCTCTACGCAGCTGTAAAAGGAAGGAAAGTTTAATTATTTTTTCTTTTTATAAATGATTCACTGAAGGAAAGGATGTGTGTGTGCGTGTGGGCACGTGCACATTTTAATGTCTATTTCAAATAAATGTTAAGTTGCACTTTGGTCACCAACGAGTATTTTATGCCCTGTATGCACTCCATATACACCAAACAGTGAAATTTCCCTAGGTCATATCTTAACCAGTCAATTTTTGAGGACAATAAAGTCTAAATGGAATGGACAGCATGACTGGACAGCCCTGCTCAGACAACTTACTTATACAATTTTCTACGCAGCTACTGTTTTGCAAGTTATTGAATCATACCACCAATTCAAACATCTAGCACAGGCTAAGTTCATTTTCCTGTGTAAAGAATTCTTACAATCAAAATCAGATTACTTATTTTAAAATTTTTAATATTTATCCTGTATTTATTTCACAAACTCAAATGTAACTTAATAAACAGACAGCACATTCAACTTGCTACCTGTTTTATTAATATTTTCTTTTTCTCCTTTTTGTCTAAACCACCCACATAGAGTGCCCAATGTGCTCATCCACACCTATAACAGTATCATCTTCAGATACACATCGCTTTGAAGTCATCAAAATGTATCTATTTGACATTAAAACAACAATCTGGAGAGAAACCTGAGCAGAAGGAATGAAGTGAGCTGTTTGGCTTGTAAAGTGTACTGACCATGTGCTTAACCAGACAGACACAACCACTCTGCCTTATCGCACCATCTAATTACTCCGGGTGTGAAGTTTATTAAACTCAGCCAGACCAAATTAAGTCCATACGCCAGTAGAAAGGACCCACTTGTCCTATCTTGTCTACAATTTCTAGTCTGCGGATTGTATGCCCTCTTAACTATTGTCACTTACTTCAACAGGAAGGGGGAGATGTATGTAAACAAATGAAGACCTGGTATTGAAAATTGATAAGGGAAATCTTTCTGACTGCACAGTAGTATCTGTACAATTTTTATCCGTGACATTATACTTTTCTCTACCAGCAGGTGCTTGAATGACTACATAACCCTTCTGAAATCCCTACACCACTTATTGTACTGGTCAGTAAAGCATGAAACTGGGCTATTGACATCCCGTGTCTGACAACCTCTCTCACCTTGATTTGAGAAAAAACCAGAGACAGAAATATGGTGGATCAAATACCCAATTACTTTCCATTTGATGTAAGGGGGAGAGGTGGCTATTTTATATTTATGCACTCTCATTAAACCAAAAACAGAAAGGAGCAGTATGGGTCCTACATGAGTATAATTTTCTTTGTGCTATCACAACCAGGACTGATATGAAGGTCGAAAAAAAAATTTAAAAACTGCACACACTACATGTGTCAATGGATACTGATAAAAAAGAAGACAGCTTGATTGCACTCTACTGGTATGTAATCCTTGTGTTAACTAATCACCACAATGAGTGGGCGGGCTAATTGAGGGATTAGACAGGTCTCCCAGCTTGACCCAGACATTTATTTACAATCAAACCGTCTGCTTCCAAATATTGGTCTGAAAACAGGTTTAGTTCAAACTGTGCTGGAGGTGGCATCAAATTGTATGTTATAACATGTATGATGATATATGATGATATATCCGATGACTTTTATAAAACATAAGAAAAAAGAAAGATTTATATCATGCCCCCTTCCATTCACTCATTCACCCATATTGCACCTGCCGTGTACTCTCTGACCCTATAAAATATAAGTCATTGATTACAGTACTGCCTTAAAAATATGGTGTCATAAATTGCTGCTGCCCTACCCCCCCCC
>NW_019775622.1:178406-201473 GCF_001039355.2 Lingula anatina | reverse complement strand
AAAAAAAAAAAAAAAAAAAAAAAAAAAGTTATAATAATTGGGGAGATGTAGGCCTTTTGAGTGCAGTGAATTATCTCACATTAAAAATAACAATTGGCCATCTCATTGAAAATAATAACAATTATTAAATCATGTATATGTCAATACACATTTACAGCTCAGTATAAATTCTATTGCAAATGTGTATTTTTACATGAAGTTACATTTTCCATTGTGCATGTTCAGAGGTTTGTTTACACTGGGTAAATCATTACCAGAGAACATTAATTACAACACGTATCAGCTGACAACAAGCTGAAATGTTGGTTTCAGCTGTGCTCAACACTAACGGTTAATTGCCTTCTTACATTATATTTTTCTCTTACAAGGAATCACACTTGGTTTCACACATATCTTATAAATAATTAAATACATAATCGTGACATATTTCCATTATCATATATTTTGTTCAAAAGTTGTTACACCCAGTTGGCAATGAAGAATTTTTATTTCACGTTTCTTCAGATAAGATCTGGAAAACATGCCATATTGTAGTACTTTACCACAGTTTGCCTTCAGATTTGTGCTGATAGCTCGTCTGGTGACTGAGCAAACCTAGCCACTAATTATGACATTTCTGCCATAAAAATGCAGCTATTATGCCATCTAGGAGATCATGGACAGACGTTTTAGATAAAATGGAATTATATTTCTACAGGTCCCTTGTACTTGGCGAAAATGGTTATATGTTACTTTTCAAGGTGTAGTACCCGCTTTCCCCAAACAAGATATTGTAAACGCAAATGGATGGTTTCCCATACCTAAGACAGTTGAGTCTTTTTCATGCTGTTTTCAGGTGTTGTTCTCATGTTAATAACACAATAAGCACTATATCTGAGGCGCTCTGCAGTACCCCCACCCCCACCCCAACCCCCAGCTGAACAGCATTTCCTCTGAAATTTTTGTCCACTTCTGTTCCCATCCACCCTCTCTCCATCGTGTCTCCACCTCTCTGCCTGCCAGCTCAATATTTCATCACTTTGTTCAGCATGTTATCTATTTGGGGGGACACAATCCAAATAAAACCCAATGCAAGTGTAACTAAATCACCAGATTCTCCAAGTAGCTGGCAATCACTTGCCCTTGTAGTATGCATTCAATACTAAAATACCTCCATCATTATAAAATAATCACCTCTGGAGTACGGCTTGTTGATCAAATAGAAAATATATCTTTGTTTGCGCACGCCTGTCTTCTGCTGAATGAGCACTACAAAAGAATGTTTCTGGTATGCACATGGATTACTACACGGGGCACCTGCAAAAATATACAGGCTGAATGATCTCCCTCAATATAGCAGCCATTGGGAAATGTAGTGATGCTCTTACATCACCTAAATGTGCCAAGATTTGCGTGGGTACATCCAAGCACCTGTGTTTACCACATTCAGTTTATCTTCTAGGTAACATACATGTATAACATGTAGATATGTTTTGGTTGTAACTCCTTGAAACAAGACACAATATGTCAAATTTGTCTTTTCACTGCGAGCTAAAAATCTGAAAATGATCACATACTGACTGGCCCTTATAGAAGGTGACTGGTGATTTTAATCTGCGTCATGTAAACAATCAGATAACTAATTAGAAGAAGTTAACAAATAATTCACATATAAGATTTCATGTACCACAGTGTCTGCAAACAAGGGTGTACACTATACTACTAATCTAAAAACGCACAAAATGTTTTCAATGGATCTTATTGGCCTTACAACAGATAGATCTGACTTGCAAGAAAGCAGAACACTTGTCTTCCCACTTGCCTTACACATTAGCTATCTAAGGACAAGATGCCAAACTGTCATTACATGATTTCTGCAAATCCTCAACCTTTGCACCAGAAAGGAAGCGAGGAAAAACTGAAAAAGCACATAAAGAACCAAGCTACCCCTCTTTTTCTCAGCTGAAAAAATAAAGGATATGAACTTCTTCCTTCAAGTGTTATCAATATTGTTGCATTACTGTTACAATTACCACCCTAGCTAAGAAGTGAACATAATTCAAACAGTTCAGGTAACCAGGTATTACAATCTACAAACAACATTCCCTCTCCGAGTAACACCCTTGTTCCTTGCACTATTTAACAATATTTCTGTTCATGTTACTAGTATGTGAGTTTCACACAGAAGGTAATGACCAAAGTGTCACAGTTACATGCATGTACTTTTTTTTCTTCCAGACACATTACATCAAGGAGAGCATTCACAACAAAGCTGATACGCGAACTAAGTATTCTGCAAATCAAATATGGCGTGCAAAAGACAATGCATTCCCGCTTCCCACATGCACCGTCCCAGAGCAATTAAATCTCAGCAAGCTTTCAAGTGGGTTGCGCCATATTTGATCCGCGGATCTATTAGTCCGTGGATCAAATCGTTCTGAATGCGCCCCAAGGAGTAAAGCCAATAACCCTGAGCCAGACACGCTGAAGATTGTTACAACATGTTATTGCAGCACATTAAATCAATATACCCCAGTCAGGAAACATAAAGATGGAAGAAGGGTAACACTTCTGACACAGACTCCAGCAAAATAACAAACACACCCTGTAGACCCTCAATCAATCAACATGCACTGGACAGGTAACAAAAAATGTGCTGTTTCTGTTAAAATGAACTGAGCAGAAATACTTTTTTCCAGGGACGAAGAGGGTAGCATATCTTAGTCTATGAACTGGTAAACTGGTTGCTTCCAACAGGTATTTCTTATCTGAAATGTAACCTATAAATAACAGAGACAATCAATTGTGACACTGACAGTAATAAAACTGCATCTTCAATAAATACAATTCTTTAATCCTCTGTGAGGCAATGATCTGAGAAGAAAATTGTACATTTTCAAATACAAGCAGATTATTTTTCACCAAATATAACATCAGTTTTCTGCATAACTTCAGTCTAACCTATGTAGCAAATACGCCATGATAGGGCCTTGCATTCACCCTTCAGGCCTCAGTCAAATCTGTCTTTACAGAAGACTCCAGCCCAGGCATCATCTTGGAAAACCTCTTAAAGCACTATTTTTAACCAGAACTGTCTCTACCCAAAGAGTTCAGAATTGAGGTGGAGTGAAATGATCTACATCAAATGTTATGTGATGATCAGCAAGAAATGTTTAGGTAAAGGTTAAATACATGAATTATTGTCAGGCAGTCTGCCACTAAAAATAATTTAAATGCATTTTCAATATTTTCTTTATAAGATTTTCGTTCCATTTTAACTATTTTTTCATTTGTCAATAGACTGACTTTATGAACAAACACCTTCTCTTTAATTATTTTTTTGCCATTTATTCTCATAAACCGATACAGTTTTAAACTCTGTGTGTGTGTGTGTGTGTGTGTGTGTTTGTGTTTGTGCGTGCATGTGTGTATGTACATTTTAACACATGTAAAATTTGCAATTATGATGTCATAAGCAGGCTGACATTGATGACCTAGGATAGAGATACAAGAAATATCAGGTGGTAATTCAACTTCTGTAGGTACATCTATTTAAACCCCCCAGATTATGTTCATATAAAGCACAGCAGATATAATATTTGTATAAGGTATGATAACAATATAATACTATGTTAATCCGATCCTGTTAATAATGAATTGAGCTGAAATATGAGTCTGTTTACATTTTTAAGCATGTAAGTGTGAAAAGCCTGGAGGCCATGTATTGCCTAGGTTGTAGGTGCCTAATTCCTGATGAATTCCCCCAAAGCATATTTTTTCATAAATGATAGCTAGTAGTTTATGGAACTTAACTGCTGATGTTTGAAAAAAAGAACATGGATAACCTTTTAACTTAAGATCAACCATCCTCTTGGCTGATCTAACAGCATTGCTGATACACATCCAAAGGACTTAATTGCCAGGTTGGTAATATGGTAATTGCCGTCTTGAGGTAAGGATTCAATTATTATGTCATTAGTTCTGGGGCAAATTGGAGATAATTAATCATCAATCAAGGTAAGAAATCAAGACTGGCCAAATAAACAGACAGTCATAATTTACAGATTTACCTTCGAAACATGGACATGATGTCTAACACAGCCAAACACCCCATACAGATAACTGTATATTAACTACTGCCCTGTACTGAACAATTCAAGAGTTTAAGGAAGATAAACTGCTTACTTACAAAGCTGTCAAGTTATATCTGTAATAGCATCACTTAAAGGCTATATGTAAGCAAATCAAGTGTTACAGTCCCACAGTTGACTTGTCGTTTTCTAGCCATTTTGGCTTTTAGATATATTCCCTTACTTTGATTTAACCATCAAAAGAATTCCATAAATCTTCTCTGCTTTTTGTCCAGACATAATACAGAATACATCAAACTTTTTTCCAAAATATAAGTGCTTTTTAATACCACTTTGAATTCAGAACTGAAACACAAAAATGCACAAACACAAAAACACACATGATACTCGTTTGCTGTAACACTCTTTTTCATTTTGTGTCATGTCCAAGAAGTAAAAATAGCACTTTTCTCTGAGTATTTTGATTTCGCACATAAAAAAAAAAAAAAAAAAAATAGACCAAGTAATAAATCAGTAGTAGTCTAATAAAATTAATTATTGAACCTGTTTCATAACAAGAAGTATGTGGCTAATGTGTTAAGCCTACAGTTACTATATCCTTATTTGGGCTACTGTGAATTCATCCTGCATTTATGTCAGCTAAATTTTTGGACTAACAGTTAAGACGAATTTCAAGGGGAAAAACATTGTGGAACAATGAAACATGCCACAGGTGAGGAAAATCCATCAGCTGCTGCTAGTCGTGGTCAACAGAAGGTCAAACACCCAGGCAGCTACTTGCTGCACTGACAGAAATGTCTTTCTGAGATATCAGTTTTTATTATAATATCATTTTTTTATACTCATTTCTAGCTTATTACTCAACAGAATCAGGTGGAAAATCTGTTCATCTGATAAAGAAAATAGTAGCATGACTCCAGATTATTTCAAAAATTATCCAAATAGTGTAATCTACTGTACATTTCAAGGGTTGTTTTGTCTTTGTTCAGATAAAACCAACTCGATCATAACCCTTTTTTTATTTTAAAGCCAAGCAGAATAAAAAAAAACAAGGCAGCAAAGCTGTCAAATGTACAGACAAAAAGCAGGAAATAACAAAATAGGCTACTGTCAATTCTGATGCAAAAGTACATTATGTTAAACTGCAAATTCAACATCAAATTTTAATTATGCTCAACAGGTAATACCAATGTAAGTAAAATGTGAAACAAGCATAAGGCTTCAGGCCCATGGGAGTTCAAGTTCACACTTTGAAAATGTAAAACTTCCAGAAAAAGAAGTCAATTAGACTGCTTTTCCAACTCAGGCTGCATTTTAGTCCTGTATTTCTTTTTTGAAAGTTTGGCAATCATAAGTAACATGGTTTTCCCATAATGGTCATCATGGCAGCAGCACCCAAAATTGTGTTTTCTTCTATTCTGATGCAGTATTACATAATGGTTAACAGCATAATGACAATCAATTTTTAATAACAAAATATATGTATCATGGATTTTCAGAAAATGTGACTAGCCTGGGTCTTCAAGCCTGTGGAACTTCAAAGTCACACCTTGAAAATGCCAATATGTGAAAAATTAAATTTTCACAAAAAAACTGTTTATCTGGCATATTGCATTGCCTACTGAAGCTGTATTTTAGTCCCATGTTTCTTTCCTGTAAGTTTGAGAACAGTAAGTGACATGGTTTTTCTTAAAAGGTAATCATGGGAGCAGTGCCCAAAATAGGTTTTTTTCAAATTTTGATGCAATATTACATAATGTTTAACAGCATAATGACCATCAATTTTTAATAATAAAATATTAGTATCATGGATATTCAGAAAATGTGACTAGCAAAGGTCTTCAGGCCCATGGAACTTCAAAGTCACAACTTGAAAATGCCAAAATGTAAACAAGACAGCACTGTTCTGAAATGTTTTTTTCCCCATTTTTAACAATTTTTAACATAAAATTAACAGTTTACTGCCATTTTTATATGATCAACTAAGAAAATTGATGAGATGAGAAAAGTATCAATAGAGCAGTGTTAAATGTCCAATTTCTTCCATTCTGAGATTCTGAACATAGTGAATGATTGAATCTGACAAATTGCAATGATATGAGTTTATTTCCATTTTTGAAACTTTATTACACAAAACACGATAACATGTTTACCATCATTTTTACAAAATCAACTAACAATGTTGTAAAGATGCAGGAAATGTCAAACAAACACTTTCACGTATCTTATTAGTTTAATAATGAGACTGTTAACATGCCTAAAAATTGAATCTGAGGAAATGTGAAAAAACAGCATACCTTCTAAAATAATGGCACGATTATGCTGATTTACAAACTCAACCTGCATTTTAGTAAAATTGACCACTCCTGTGAGTTTCATGACAACAGGCCTATCGGTTTTCCTTGAAATGTGTTAACAGTGTTGCATATATGCTGAAAAGTGAAAAAACAGCATAACTACTAAAATAGTGGCCCGATCATGCTGATTTTCGAACTTGACCTGCGTTTTAGTAAGATCGATTTTTCCTGTGAGTTTCATGACAACAGGCCTATCGGTTTTCCTTGAAATGTGTTAACAGTGTTGCATATATGCTAAAAAGTGAAAAAACAGCATAAATTCTACAATAATGGCCCGATCATGCTGATTTTCGAACTTGACCTGCGTTTTATGAATATTAGTCAGCGCTGTAAATATAAAGCCAAAAAGTAAAACTGTCTTCCACTTATGGTGTTAATGCTGAAAGTGCACGGCGACGGCGACGGCGACATGATCGGCAACGGCGACGACAGACGCAGGTGATGGCAATATGTACAGACACATCTGTGTCTGTACATAATAAAAAAACTGTCCTGTCTGAAGAGGTCACGACATGACATATTCTGTGCCAGACCAGTCACCACGACCTCTATTACTACTACCCATCATGCATATCACACTGATGTCTTTGAACTTGTTTACACTGTTGTTTTTTATTCCAACAATTTCTCACTCTATCAGTCTCCTAATAAATCACCTCATCAAGCACCTCACACCTGTGCTGATCTGATGGCCTGTCATCTCCTCAGTGGGAAGCATACTCTGCTACTTATTAAATTTGGCAAAGTGGAGCCCCAAGTCGGAGCATTCGGATTAAATTAATGTATCAATTGGGCCAAGCAAGAAAACATTATGGTACAATTCAAATCAAAATATCCCTTCACCCACCCACTCACTTATTCACGTTTTGTTATTGTTTCATGTATCAATACCTTTACTCCTTCATACCAAATCAAATTAATTTCAAACAAAGCCATCAGATGCATTTGCCTTAGGAAGGTCATTGTATAATTTATATAATTGCTTTAATGAAAGAAAGAAAGCTTTCAAATTGATGTTGAATGCTGGGAGGGGCATTATTATTCAATCATGTGCTAAGTGGTTTATGTTTATCCAAAGTTATTTAATTATCCCTCTGCTAAATTGAATAATAATTATGTCGCGGGAAGGATTCAGTAGTCAAATGGAGCATTTATGACATAGAAGCTCTATTAATGTTTCCAAGGGTGTGTGAAGTTCAATACAATTATATTTACCTGTTACATAATAACTATAGCAGCCTTTTCAGGACATCCGGGGTTTTGCATATTTGTAAACAAACCACATAAAAGGAAGGTATATAAATAGGAAAAGACAGTCCACACACTGTGCAAGGGTGTATGGGGATTAAAATTCTGAGCACATCTCCTATAATGTCATTTTCTTTATTGTATGATTATTAGTAATACCATCAGCATCTAACTGATATCTCTGCAAGTTATTAAAACAATGGTCCTTTAAGTTTTACAGTTAATATATAATATATCTCACATTTTAAGCAAGTATTTTCTTCAGAATTCCCTGAGACATAATAAGCTGATTTTCATACTTTCACAATCACTTCTGTCACTTGTGGTGGAACATTAGCCGATGTATCATATAAAAGCTACCTCCCGTAAATCTACACCTTATATTTTGTCGTCTAAGTCAATTACATCAGCCAGTTATATGGGAGGCAAGGAAGTGATGCTGAGCATAAAGTATCATTGGGAAGCTTGTTTTATTATAAAAGGGTCTAATTGGAAAAAAGGAGGTTTACAAACAAGGATAAAAAAAGGGGGATTATTACTTCAGAATGCCAGACGTGACAAATGATTACTTTTCTGCCAAGAATTATATACAGATTGTACAATCAGCCAGAATGATCAAGACGTAGGTTTTGATTTACAAAGAAAGGAAAGGTTCCCGTTAGCTTCGAACCTGACTCCGTATACTCTCATTGCCATTTGCATGTCTGTGTATGCTATCACATTTTTTTACTGGCTAACACCAAGAGTCTGCTGTTGCTAAAACACACACAGCTATTGATACCAGAGATGACAAGCTGATTTGACATTTGAAAACAACCATGACTTGATTCTACAACAAGAATGACTGGGTTGAGACTTGGCTTTTTTTTTAAACGGAAATCATTCTCACTTGCATCATCACAGGCTCAGCTCATTCACAGATAAAAGTTCTTAAAGCAAAATTGATGGATTATTTCAGCTATATCAAAATTTTGAACTAAATCATTGGTGAACTTGGCAAAAATCATAAGAAACAAATTCCAGTTTCTTTGTTCAAATAAAAATGTGTTTAGCACATGGTTTATATTCACAAAGTTAAAGCAATACCAGATTTTGTTGGGGTCTGTCTATATGTGCGTGTGTTATGGAAATATTCAGTCTAAAATAGTCCTGTCTAAACAGTCCTGTCTGAACAGCACTAGTGTCATGTAAAATCAGAAACTGTCTTGGTGTATGTGTATGTTACATCTAATACATCAAAACAACCCACATATGAACGTTACTTTCTTCAAATATCAAAGACAGTACTACTAGTAAATTGTTCAACGTATATGTTATTGCAGACTGGGCAACTCTGAAAGGATGATCTTTGAGGAAAAATCTCTCATTCCAGTTTAAAGAAAATATACACTTTGTATCGTCAGTAAGCTTCATCAGGAATTAATTCTTGAAATGTGTAAATATATATTAAAACAACAACACAACTTTGGGACTGAAGCTATAATAACATATTTTTATCAAAACAAATCATACTGATTTAAATTAAATGGAGCCATGTTGAAGTTGAGCCAGGTAAAACATTTTAGATCAAACTTCCTACATCTGAAAAATCACCTTTCAGCATTGATTATTGTTAAGCATATAAACACCCATTTTCCCATTATTCTGTTGAGGCAGAAATGTCCATTTTCAACAAATCTTGTGAGCACATGCCATCAGAAAATAAATAAATAAATACAAAATAACTTACCTTGTGACCAGTTCCCAACACTTTTGTTCCCATGTGCCCTATTGATGATGTAGCCATGTTCTGGAGGGGTGATGATCTTATACTTCAGGACATCCCCTGTACTGTCACGATCTTCTGCCTTCAAGACCTTGTTAGTGAACCTGAAACCAAGCCTTCCATCTCCAAGTTGGTCTAGTGACGCGCCACCTCGATTGACTGCAATCTGGGGGACGCCATTGTCAACAGGAATAATTTCCACCAAAACTTCTTGTGGTCTTCGGGTGGTGGTGGTCGTGTCAGGAAAGACGAAAAAGTCTGTATGAGTGCCATCTGTGACAACCAATGCAAAACTGTCTTCAAGAGTTTCGGTGCCATCGTGGGCATATGTGATTAAGTTTTCATTCAAGTCCTCCATGGTAAATGTGGTCACAGAGCGAGTATTGTTGTACCTAATGGTACCATGAATTGGGATCTGAGTCACAGTGAATCGTATTTTTGTGTCATCAGTGTCACGATCCACTGCCTTCAGTTCAAATGGTGTGATAAGTTTTGTGCCTCCTTCTTTCACTCGTAGTGGTTCAAGCATCAGGACAGGCTTCTTATTGTCAATATCACTTAGAGAGACCCGGAAAGTACGAACAACTGGGTTATAACCATCTGTCACCTCAAATTCAAAACTATCCATTTTCATTTCATCCTCACTCATGTGCACATAGCGAATTTTGTTTCCTGCAAGCTGTAGCTGGGTAAAAGTTGTAATCGGGACCCCTGGTTGGTCTGTGCTTTCAAGATGGCCCCTACTAGGAGCCCGTGTGATAGTAAACTGGAGGTTTTCATCAGGGCTATTTAAGTCATACGTACTCAAAAGGTCAGTTGTCAAAATGACAGACCCACCCTCAGGTAATTCTACGCCTTTGTTGATGACTTCTGGGTATGTCATGTCTATGCCTTCTACCGAAACATAGAAATATCTATCGATTAGGGGATTGAAGCCATCAGTGACATCAAACTTGATCAGGTCTCGGACACCTTCTGCTCCTGTGTGAACATACTGGATCCTACTTCCATCATCAATCTCCCACTGAGAGAAGTTCATCCCTCGGGTAATATTTGAGCTGACACCATTAACAACTCTCTGCAAGTAGCCATGGATAGGCTGCTTGCGTACAATGAACTGGATGTTCAAATCGTCAGAATCCAAGTCCTCTGCTTTGAGTACCTGGTCATTGATTACTTTGGTTTCACCAATATCAACCTCCAATCCATTATTGATGGTCAGCCTTGGAGTTTCATCATCAACTGGGATAACCATGATCAAGATTTCTTTTTCAACTTCATGCTTTCCATCTGTCAACTTAACTTTGAACTTGTCCTCAGTGGTTTCAGAGTCATCATGTTCATACACAATGGTGGAGCCATCAGAAATGTCCGAGACAGAAAACCTGTCCACTTGTACTGATCCTGTTGGCCTTTGCTGGAGGATCTTGCCATGGCCAGGAGCCTCTAGGATATGAAATATAAGTTCCTGTTCTGGAATATCTTTGTCGATGGCATTAAGAATAGGTGTGTCAATAACAAGGGAATTTCCTTCAAGAACCACAAATTCTCTCATGTAGAGCTCTGGCACTTCATCGTTATCTGGTATGATGACAACATCAAGGAAGAAGTTTGGAGAGAAGTTGACACCATCTGAACATCTAAACGTGAAACGGTCTTCCGTTGACTCCACACCCTGATGAATACTTTGAACGTAGTTGATATTCATTAAACGGATATCTTTCATTGTAAAGGTACTGATTGGCATACCTGCCCGTGACTTTTCCGAGCCATCACCTGGTGCACTATTTTCCAAGTAACCTTGTGTTGGTTGGACAATAATGGTGCACTGAATGTCATCTACCTCGCTATCTACGTCAGATGCACTGATATGAGACAATGTGATGGCACTCTTGTTCCCTTCTGGCACAACAAGTGGACCCCCTACCACCACCACAGGGGTATTGTTGTCAACGGGAAGTATGGTCACATTAACTTTGATCCCTTGAATCCGATTTCCACCAATGAGTAAATCATCAGACATATCAGACAATGTGAGAGTGAAGTGATCTTTGGTTTCTTCAGGGCCGATTTCTCCACTGGTGTGCATATAGACAACATTATTATTGATGATGTCGCTCTGTGTGAACTTGTCAGTAACCTGGTTTCCTAGTAAGATCACCCCCTTACGTGGAGCGCTTTCAACCAAGAAAGTCAGCATCAAGTCGTCAGTATCAGTGTCAGTAGCTTTGATCATATTTGAAGTGATAGGTGCTGACTGCCCTTCTTTCACCTCAATGCGGAACCCCAGATTTCCAGAGCTAGCCTCATCGGTCAAAGCTAAAGATGGCATCTCGTCATCAACACCTCGCACTGCCACCTTGACAACCACTGGGATATGGTGGATGCCATCCGTGACATCCAATTTGAATTTGTCGCTGTCCATTTCTCCCACCTGCCCTTGGTTGAGGTAGGCAATCCGTCCAGAAGAAATGTCACCCCTTTTGAAAACCTCACCCTCAGCCATTGGGTTGCCCAGGTAAGTCAGCTGACCATGTACAGGAATCTCTACGACAGTGAAATTTATCATATTGCCATCCGTATCTGGGTCTACAGCATCTAAATTTTGTGGAGTAATCTGTAAGTAGTTGTTTTCAAACACTGAGAATCCGGGATTTGTAATAACAGGAGGCTTGTTATCAACGGGCTGGAGCTTTATGGTGAACTTCTGTTGTGGCAGGACATTTCCAGCTGTATCTTTCACATCAAATTCAAATTGGATGAGTCTCGGCGTGATTCCCAGCTCAGTACTTGGAGGTTGATAACCAACTTTACGATGATTCACCTGTGCTTGGGTAAATTCACTTATTATTATCTCAGGATATTCAAACAAAACAATGCTTCCTGCTGGCAAAGGATTGTTAGTATCAGTGTCATATGGCGGTGCTGTAATTGTATACTGAAGTTCTCTATCAATGGAATCCAGATCAGTGTAGCACATAACTTTTTTACGAAAATGTGTCAGCTGAAATTCATTCACGGTCATAAGCAAGGGGGTCCTAGGACATAAATATGGTGGTTGGTCATCTACAGGCATTATCTTGACCACAAAATCTTGGATGGGAGACACGTTAGGTGGAGTATGATTATCCTGGACAGTAAACTTAAGTCTGTCCATGACCACCTCTGTATTATGTGGCCCAACATGATGATAGAACAGTTTTCCCTCCACAATGTCTTGCTGAGTCCACATGGTGACTGGACGTTCGTAGTGGCCATTGACGAATCTCCAGTTGTCTGGATCTGATGGTGGCTCTATCTGTCTCATCATTACCATTCCTTCTGTGGAATGAGGTTCCAACAGAGTGAATTTAATACTGGCATCATCACTGTCAATGTCTGTGGCACTAAGAACAAAAGGTGAAATACTAACCACATCATTCTTTTGTATCTGGAGACCCGTATTTACATTAATTATTGGCGGTTCATCATCTTCTGGGTAAACAGTCACAGGGAACAAGAATTCCACTTCATGTTCGCCATCGGTCATGCGAAAAATTATATTATCGCTGTAAGTATCGCTTCCATCATGTTGATACACAACCATACCTGCATCTAGATCAGCAGGCGAGAAGAATTTTCGCTTGATGCCATTCATGTGGAGTTCCCCATGTCGAAGTCCATCAATCACCTGAATACGTACATCATCAAGATTATCTTCGTCTGAAATTTCTAAATTCTGAGCACTCAGTAAAGGGCGAGATTGTCCCTCAAACAGCTGTATACCTGTGTTTCTTGTGACCACTGGAGCCAAAGTATTCATAGGTTTTACAATAATCATCAAAGTGAAAGGGTCTGATGTTAAGCCCTCTGCATCAACCACTTGAAACTCAACTTGAAAAATGCGACGAACTGCTGAATCAATACTTGGAGGCTTGTAGGCAATCTTTAAGTCCTGAACATCACTTTGATAAAAGGATTTCACTGGCAGATTTCTATCATCAGTACTCACAATAACACCCTCATCAAAAGTTAAAGGCCTGGTAATATTGAAAATCAGCTGACCTGCAGGGGTCTCCTGGTCAATTGCGGCTAAAATGTCTGGCGTTATTGCAGTCATAACAAACTGATCCACTTCTAATACCAATATGGCATCATAACTTGGGGAAGGAGGGGTATTTTCTAGGCCTTCTTTAATTCTGACCATGACTTGGAAATATTCTTGTTTTTTCACGGTCCCCTCAGAGGACATGAGTTCTACAACCATGGGGATATAGTCTCTGTTGGGGGAGTCCAATGGAGAGGTGTGCTTATATCTTATACCAGACTCCAAGAAAGCTTCACAGTCAATCATAGTCATTGCAGCTGATGTATTGGCCATTTCCCCGTACCTAGGCAAACCACTAGCTGCGCTAAGTACGCTTACTTTGCATGATTCAGAGCCGCGGTCGTAAGTAAACTGCAGTGCCTTGTTATTAATGGGTGTGCTGTACCCCAATAGACGGTCAACAGTTATAGGCATATTTCTAGTGACGATTTCCAGTTGCACGGAAAGCACTTCGACCTCAATTGTAAATGGTATGATAATAGTTTCAGTTTGTGAGTCGTATCTGATCTGCAAGCGCACCCTGTCAAACAGCGGGTTACGCGAACCGAAGTGCGTGTACTCAACTTCGCCAGGGCGAAATCTACACGGGAAAGCGTGCGGCATGAGCATACCTGGTCGCTGCGCTAGCACGTCCGTCTCCAAAACCGACACAATGCACCGATCCCCTGGCTGCTGGTCTATTTTCAAGTCCCTCTCTGGGTCTAAATACACAGAGCGACCAAAGGGTACTTGGATCCCACGATTCACTCGTAAAATCCTCCCAGCAGAAGTCAACTGCCCATGGCCCATACAAAACATACACGCCAAAACAAAAACTACGGCTAACCATAAAAACTTCCCCCTACCCGGGGACTTACTTTCCAGTGGGTCCATAGTTAGCAGCCAGAGATGTTGCTACCTCCACGGTTTACTGCAATGTGCAAGTTAATCCTGGTGAGCCACTTAAAAGTGAGCGTGTGTGAGGCATGCTTCTCGGCGCTCTTTACCCCTGACCCAAACATAGACTATACAAATCGCGCAGGAATCCTGACCTGATTTCTGCCGACGGGGGAATCCCCACGCACAACTTCCATCAAAGTCGTTCTTTCTTCAAAAATACATTTGTAACACAAATTTCAGATTATGCTGATATTAACCACGGCTGTAAATTCACGGAGTATTCCTTTAATTCAAGTTGCTTTTCAATTTTCGGAACTATTTGTTAAACGGGGGCATACTAGGCAAACAGACGGGGCTGCTTTCAGCGATTGACACAGTGCCTATTATTTTTCACGCCTCTGCCTCTGACACGGCCTCTCAACGGCCAGTCGGACAAAAGAAACCGAACAGGTTTTCAAATTTATCACTGTTCGACAGCGCTGATTGCTGTTGATTTTTTCCACAATGAATAAAATTAATTTGAAAAGAAATATTAACTACGTCGTTATATTTTTTAAAGAAGTGCTTTTATATTTTGAAACTATTATCTTAACAAAAATCATTTTTATTGACAGGAAATAAATTGATATCTTATTTAGTTAATTTGATTTTGAACTGATTGATTCCGGGGTAAATGTGCTTTATAATGCAATTAATGAAGTATGAGGAAACAATTTTTTAATCATTTTGCGTGGGGCATCAACTTCATTGACCTCGCTGATAATATGAAGCCAAGGAAGCCAGCATTAAACTAAGTATGTACCTGCTAATGAATCTCTAACAGTGAGTAGGATGTTAAATTTTATTCTATTTCATTTTCAGACAAAGCCATTTTAATCCAAGAGAAATGGATTGTAAGTCCATCACCGTCACGCAGGAACAAAGTCATTGCTCAGTTTTATAGGCCCTGATTAGTTTTTTTTTTTTCTAAATCCACAGAGTTTTCTTCAGATTTTCAAACTCAGGGTCTTCAACAATTTTCAGCACTTAGAATAGCTGTATGCTTTACTTTGGATTTCAGTCACGATAAATTGCATGTTTAACACAAATTATAAAACGATTACGCCCGTGTAAATAGGCCTACTTGAAAAGTTACGCCTTTTTACGTTAGTAGGGCATGTTAGGTTATGAGTGGATAGCAGACAGATGTAACGCTGCCAAAACCCGGTATTCAAGCAAAGAACAAATAGTAAAAAAGTACACATATCTACGTGCATGAATTCGTCCTATATATCTTAAAAGGGCCTGTGACAGTTATAGATACTTTTATTTAAGAATGTGATTGTTGAGATTCTTGTAGTTGTGTAGAGAGGCGCCGGAGATTGAACAACTGAACACAATCATGAAGGTCGCGAAGTTCGCATCTTCAACTTATAAGTTGAACATATTTCACCTGCAGCTATTCCCAGAGCATTTTGAACAATACTGATAAAACCGCCGTGGGTGGTATTATTTACGTTTATGCACCAGTGAGAAAAGAATTATTTAATATTCTATAGTTACACCAAGTTACTGCACTTAAATTGCAAATGTAGTTTTTATTCACAATCAAATACTATAGATCTAGCTTTATTTCAAATTCGCAGTTATTCAGTTAATCAGCAAGACAGTTAACATTATTTCTTAGGTTTAAATCTCAAATGAATGCAATGTCAACAAGGTTCTACCTGTTCATTAGTGTCCAGGTGGACTAAGAAACCGATTATCATAATTGAATGTATTTATATTTATTACAAATATCAGTCATTCTCTTTTTTATTAGTTCAATCTGAATATACAAGCAGGTTCTTTTTACCACTATTCGACATTTTCTATAAAATGTCATCTTATTTCGGTATTATGCATGACTATCAGTCTTTTAGGAAAAAATATTTCTGCAACCTGGTCACATTATGGTCATTGCATTATAATTTACATTTTTTTTAGACAGAATGAAATAAAAACCTTAACAACTGCTTAAGTTTTGATTTTCACATACATTTTAGTCCAGAAAGTTCAAGCATCACCAAACAATAGATATATGCAATAAAACGTTAATCCGTATGTAGAAATATCATTATCGTTGTTCAGCTCGTAAAAATGGGAAAGTTTTTGCAAGGGACCATTAGAAAACATACTTAAAATGAACACAAGGAGACCCAGTATATCATTGAGGAGGGGGAAGGGGGCAGTCGAGGGATAAAAAAAAATAGACAAGGACATTTTAACAATGATAATATGAAGGGCACAGTGATGAGAAATTGGTGTTGTATCATTTCAATTTTTTGGGGGCCAGGTGGTGGTGGGGGTATTTCAGAGGCTAAGGGCCCTGCAAATACCCACTAGCTGTGCCCTCCCCTGGGTCTGCTGATGTAGATATCACACTTCTAAAATCTGTGTACTGACTTATGTCAAAAACAAGAGGGAAATTATCTCAATTTTCAAGCAGCAAGGTGTCAATGTAAAATCAAACATTAAAAATGTCAAAGGCCTGATACAGATATCAAAAAAGCACACTTTAACTTTGAGGTACCAGTCTTGTTGAGGGGTCAAAGTGATCCTTTTTCATGAATGTCTGAGACAATATATCAGTAATAATCTATCTCTGGGCACTGACATCTCAGCACCTGATCTATGGTGTATACTACACCATCTGTTCCTTGAACATCATAGTCAATTACTCTTGTGGTGTTACTGTTGACAACGATGATTTTTTCTTCTTCCTTCACCATTTTGTTTCCCTCGACTGTTTTTTCCTCAGGCTGCAAACGCCACAATTTGAGCCACTCTCCCATCGCTGTGCGGAACTGGTATGTCAGTCCTCCCTGTATACCACAGCTGTAGACCCCGCGGTTCAAGATATGGTACTTGATGATCTGTATAGAAAAACATACATATAAACAATGTTATGTTCTTTCACTTTTTTCATAGATGTATCTTGAATTGTGGAATAAAGAAGAAGTGGATATGTTGAATAAATAAAATCAATAAATGAATTTATAAAGGAAAAAACAGATGAGCACAAATGACTGAATGAATAAAAATAGTAATATGTGAATTAATGATGTTTTAACAAATACTAGAACTGAGTTAGCTTAAATACTCATGCAAAGAAGCCTCCAGTCCGACCTTTTCCAGTTCCTTAGTATTCAGCAGGAGTCTCTCCATGAAGGCAGTATCCAAGCGACTGAAGGCCTCATTGGTGGGAGCAAAAATGGTGAAGGAACCCCCTCCAACTGTTATATTGGCAAAGATGTCTATTCCAACAGTCTGGATCATGCTCCAAAATGTACTGGAATGGATGGAAATGATGTACTGGTAAAATATTTTAGCATTTACAAGGATGTAGCACAAAGCAGTATGTTAGAAAGCATAATTATTCTTTTTCTCATTTACTGAAAAGTATTGAAAACATGTAAATGCTACACACTACCCCCCCCCTCCCCCTACACACTTTTCTATGCTAATATTGGAAATGAACAAATTTTCATTGTTGAAATATCCTACAAGACAAAACTTTGATCTTTTGTTTTCCCTTTATATCTGAATGCCATAATGTCACCCTGAAAACATTGGGAAAACCCACATCATACCGCACCTGAGTCTTATGTTTCCCTTGATAATCTCTAGTACGGTCATTGTGGGAGGAATCATCACTTTATCAATTACATGAATGACGCCATTGCCACACTCGTTGTCTGTGCTGGTCACTTTGGCCGAGTTCATTGACCAGCCCTGGACCAAGGAAATAAAAACTTATTTCTTTAAGCTATGTCATTTGTGTACACATAGGCAGCAGTCAATGTCAGGAGTATGAATTTGTATTGTTCACCGTTTATGCCCAGATGGACTAAGAAACTGATAATTACAATTAAAAGTTTTTTGTATTAAAAACAGCAGTCTTTTACTCTGAAATAAACAGTTTCCTGTAGAACAGAGTATCACTTTTCAGTTACCATTTTTTCACAAACTTATAAACCACATAAAATAGATAAGAAGGCAACCCATATCAATAGTGTGCTAGGTTTATGACCAGGCTTATTTCAAAACTGGCTTGTTCATCTATTTCAGGCGTAAAAGTAACAGATCAGGTTTGGATGATTCTGTACCATTATGATAAACCCCAAACAGTAAGACAGCAAAGTTATATTACAGCAAAATATCTGGTATGTGAAAAAAAAAAAAAACAGAATTCTCTGTTATATATTGACTCACATTTCTATTCAAGTTCAATCTAAGAGTTGCTGAAGCAGCCACTCCGCCCTGACTTGCAGATTGTGAAGAATATGCTCGCTGACTGACGAAATCCTTTGTGCTCATTTTACCCTCCATGATGTGGTATTTCAAGATGCTTAAGTACAAGTCCGGGTTAAAATGCCATCTATTAAGTTCTGTACCAGATACGGCTGAAAGAATTAAAGAAAAATTACTCCTAACTATTATCACTCTGATATTTCCTGATGTTTCAAATAATTTTTATGATATTTTAATATTCTTAAGTGTGAATCTGTAAGTATTGCATTTGAGCATAAATTTCAAATTTGATGTAAACACTTTTTCTGCCTTATCATTCATAATGGTTCAGATGTCTTTGAACCTAGAATTGTGGAATAACAAACCTGCAAAAGCCTCATCACTTGGAGCAAAAATTGTGAAAGAGCTCTTGGATCCCCTGAGAGCAGCTGCGTACTTCGTGGACTCTGCTGCCTCCATGAATGCTCGCAGGTTGATCTCTTGTGCAAGCATTGTCACATCCTTGGCTGCAAATAATGAGAAAAGATTGTTTGATAAGTTTAATCTGAGTTGTTATGATATTGATATTGTAGAATGTCTGTTGTCATATTCTTCTTATATCTAAACTAAATTCACAGACCAGAACCCATTAATGTGATAATTAACTGGACAAAAAGGGAAAAGAAATGCAGAAAAAGGAAATTGAAAAATTGGTAAGCAATCCTGTTTGTTGCATTCTGAAAAAAAAAAAAAAAAAGACTCAACATATGTACCACTGTAGTAAGCAGTTAACTCACCACTGTTGGGTAGCAGGACTGAGTCAACAGCATGGATGATACCATTACTGGCAAGAATATCCCCACTAGTGACCAGGGCATTGTCCACCTTCATCTGGTCTCTGCTCGTACACCCTAGACGTACTGTGCTGCCCTCTAGTGTACGTAAGTTACAACTGGTGAAGATGGCAGCGGTGCATAGATTGTGCTTGATGACATGGTAATTTAGTAGATCTGTAAACCAAAGGAATATAATGCAGCATTCAGGAACATACAAGAACACACATATTCTGTGACATTCAAGGTGACACATACCAGTGTTCCTCTATTTTTAAAGTACCAAAAACAGATTTTTGGTAAAGCCAGAGGGAATCTTCTGCTACATATAACAATCTGATGTCACTTTGGCTTATATCGATTTATGTTGTCTTTGCTTACTTTTGAGGGCCTCAGTGTTATCAGGATCAAATACTCTGCTCACGATGTCTGCGGGGAGATTCCTGAAAGCAGCATCAGTGGGAGCAAATAATGTAAAGGGTCCCGTCTCTCGGAGTAGATCTGCTCTTCGTGTCAGTATTAGCGCTGTAACGAGTTCTCCGAAGCGGCCATCTTCTAGAAGGATATCCATTATGGTTTTGTCAGGGATTGGGTAAATCACCTATTTAGGAAAAATAAAATTATACTTATGTAAAATTGTAAAAAATCATCTTAATTCATACAGAATAAAACATCCCAGGAAAATTTCTTTATTTGTAAACATGATCAGTGTTTGTTTGAAATTTATAAATGCAAAACATAACACTGGGTGTCCTTCCAATCGTTATATAATAATGTACTTATCCACCGACAACTATTTCATAATAATTACAAATAAAACATATATATTATCATTAGCAGAATCAGAATGTCAACTTCTCCTGAACCCCACACCCACCCCCACCTTTGTCCTGGCACCAATCTCAAATTTGGATATATATGTCTTTTGCAGTATATAATACTAAAATTATAGTAACACATGCTTTTGTCATTGGCCAAATGGTGCACTTTGCGGCCTACACTGTTTAGGGTGCCTGTTTAGGGAATTGTTTTGAAGTTAATATGACACTTTGTCGGATAAGAGAGAATATGATGATGTTTAGCATATTTACCTTTTCAATGGTGTGTACTACTCCATTGGTGGCTTCTTGATTAGGCATAATAATTCTGGCACAGTTTACAGTAACCACCTAAAATAATAATATGGGGTACATGAAGGTCTACAATATCTTTCATTCCTTTTCTAATGAAAACAATTTTTCAATTCATAATACATAACGATTTATGCAAAAATTTGATCATATGAGGCACCCCCCAACCCCAACTTAAAACTTAAAAACAAGCACACGTCAGAATAAATAAAAAATATATAAAACCTTTCCAAAAGCTAGTAAACCATAGAAGACATACCCCATTGGAGTATCTGTTCACCCTTATAGACTTCTGTTTGTCCAGAACAGTGGGGAAATTCTGGTCATTCCTGAATTCATTGTACTTTACTCTGCCGTCCAGAGCATGGTATAGGATAAGGGAAGATTGACCACCACTGGACAGCTGGTTCCTAGAAAAATGAAGAAAATTTTGTAAAAGAATCACAAAAAAAGAAAATCTCTGCATTATTTACAAGGGATTCAATTAGTATACACATACTAAGTATGTGTATAAGTATTGCCTTGTCTTTAGGTCTCATTTAAAACAAACAAAATGTATGCAAGAATTTAACTGCATTATATATATAAAGTTGTTACAACACTTGTTCAAGAGGGTTCAAATCATTATAATATTTCACTTACTTCAAGTCACTGGGTAAGTTTCTGAATGCCTGATTAACAGGGGCAAAAATTGTGAAAGGTCCATCTGTCTCAAAGGTACGGTCCAGGCTGGCCCTCTTGGCGTAATCCAACAAGGTGGTCAGACGAGAGCGCATCATGGTGACCTTGAGGTTTTCTACCGTTTTCACTACAAAACAACATTACTGATTTGATAAAGACTGGCAAATGTAATAAAATATCATGGTACGTAGAACTCCAAAACAGCTAAATTCTGAATACAATGTTTACATATCATAAAATATCCTTTAAAGCAATCATCAACACCTTTTGAAATTCTACCAAATTTCAGCTAAACACTCATATGTATGAAGCCAAATTCTGAGGCAACCATTACCTCCTGTGCATCCCCTTTCCCCTGCCACCTCTTCGTAACCTGAGCAACAGCGGTAGCGGACAAACCTAAAAAAAACATGAAAAAAACGGGCACCAGCTACTTATAGCTACATAACTTCTGATAAAAAAGCATTAAAATGTAAAAAGATACATTTGGTCAAATATAAAATAGAAATAACAAAATTTTGACCATATTGTATAATTAAAAAAATAATAATTAGTAACAAAATTTGTTTAAGGAGCTGTTAAAATACAGGGAATTGATATGTGAATTTTAAAAAGTTGTGCAATGTTGGGCATTTTAAAGCATAAAAAAAACCATCCTACTACATGCCCCTGAAAGTTTAAATAGGTGGCAGATTAAATAGAGAAAAACGAAAAAAATCAGACCAAACTGTCTATTTATCTAGAGACATATCTGTGAATATCTGTGAAAAATCAATCTGTCGCCCTTGTAGAGGGTACCATTTATACTTGAGAAGCTCCTTCCCCCTGACTGTGATAGAAGTACAGCTAGTATACGTACTCCACATAACCTGTCAGCATATTTGTCTCAATCAAATCTTGTAGAACTTATTTTTCTTTAGTATTCACTGCCTACTAGCAATTTTGCACTACTCAAACAAACTTTCTAGTTCCAAAGTGTCCATGCTGTGAACATAAGGCTACTGTACTGGAAAATTTGCTATTTCTTTTTACCTCATCATCAATTTGAAAGAACTACTTACGTTGGTTTCTCGCAGACCAGTTTTGGCTTGTAAATCATACATTCTGTGAAGTACTGCTTTCTTGTGCCTTTCACTTCTTGTATTGCACAAACATTATCCCTGCAAAAAGTAAACATATGATCTCCAGGGGCAGATCCAGAGACATATTCTGACAGTCTTCCAAATTATCTTTGGTGATCTATCCTCCATTTTTGACCGTCTTCCAACAGGAAAAATTAGACACCTGTCAATGTAAATTTGAAAATCTGACCGTTTTCCAGAAGACAGCCTCAATCTGCCCCTGATTTCAGAACTGCACTTTTTAACAAGTATACAAATCTTCATCACAACTACCACAATCTGTATACATCTCAATGCAATGAATCCCCAGCCATATGCCGTGTACTTTGGGTTGATTAATTAAATTTTATAAAAAACTTCCTGGTTTGTTTTTTGACCATCAAAATAAGCATTGGCTGTGTAAGCTACAATGATTTCTATTTCCGACATGCTGAAATCATGACTGGTCTCAAATCTGACAGTTATAGTTTCAACCCATTCTCCTAGCCTTTTAATTGGGTTCTAGTACAAACATGGAGCCTTTTAATGTGCACTCTCAATAGCAAGTAGAACCATGTGTGTGCCCTCATGAGTTCTTCCCTTTTGGACCAAGACTTGCATGGCTAGTAATGTGATATCTGTTTATATTTTCCTGACATCCCCCTT
>NW_019775622.1:144003-172693 GCF_001039355.2 Lingula anatina | reverse complement strand
AAAAAAAAAAAAAAAAAAATGAAATGCAAAATGTTTTACATATGTCAATAAGCAAACTGACATTTTCCATTTAAACTTGTTGAAATATAATCACAAGCTTAAGACAGCCATTCCAAGGCATCCTCAGAGTGAAATGTGTGCACACACACACACACACACACACACACACACACACACTAAATCAATGGCACTACAAAATCAAAGCCAAAACAATTTACAGTATGCTAAGACTTTACCTGATGGCTTCCCTATCAATTCCAGCACCTAGACAATTTGTTTAGTGTTCTGAGCTCATACAAACCAGTAAGTAACTTAAAAAACTCTTTTATTTGTCTTGTACCATGCATATTCTTTCAAAAATATAAAAATGAGTCATTCTCCATCTCTGAAACAATTGCAAAAAGAGATACCCATACAGACAGTGGTAACTGCTTAATGGCTATGGTACCAAATAACCAAATAAGACACATCCCAAAAGGTGTAAAGAACATAAAAATCCTGCTCATAAATCATGATGCTGCTCCTAAATAAGCAAGGTGCCTCTCAGTCGATGTTGAATGTAGAAAGCAGAGAGGAGCATGGGTAATTATGGGTCTGAATTTGGATAAACAATTTATCATTTGTTAAATGTCATGATAATTTTGATCCCCATCTTAATGGGATAAACCTTTGTCGTAATACTTTGACATTTTTACCTGGCCCTGGCAGGGCTGAAGTGATCAGTTCCATTTATTTGTCAGTCTGTCTGTCTGATAAGAGAAAAACTACACTTTAAGAAAGCAGGCATTTTTTTTTCTCACATGTTAGAACAGTTTGGGACAAAACCGATCACATAATGAATTTAAGAAGAGATACAGATCCAGCAGTGGTTTTGAGAATATTTTTGAAAGATAATGCACCATACCTAAATAATTAAAGTTAGCAAGAAGACAGTTTTTCATTTCCGAGGTTAGATACAGAATAACAAAATTTGTTTTTCCTACAAATTTTACAAATCATTAATGTGCACATACACTTGTAAGCAAACATATACATGAACAAACAATGAATTACCTAAAGTCAGTTGCCACAACAAGTGTATCCAGTGGTCTTAGACCCCATTCCCAGAGATTAGATCGATCTACTTTAGATCGACCTAACTCCCTGGGGGTTCACGCTAAATAGCTGTCAGCCGAGCGGGCATGAAAGTTAATTACCCCCTTACAGCTTGTAGTAGGCGGGACGGACATTTAAGCCGGATTATCTGACAGTAATCTAGTGAGACTCCCCGCGGGGATAGATCGATCTAAAAGCTCTGGGAATACGCCCTTATATGTACATCAAAGAAAAACCAGACTTAAGTCATTATGACTATAATGACGACTTTAATTTTATTTTCATGCCAGAAAAACAAAGCAATGGAACAAAAGGTCCAGCCTGACAGAGAACTACATAATTTTGTACCAGTTCTTTGAGTGCAACTGTCTAAAATCTTCAATCTTACATGTATATTGCTGACCTTAAATAACTTCTGTCAAGGTCCATTTCCTCTGGTTGAAAAAGTTGATGATTGGATTCTCAATGCCCCATTAGTCCAGGCAAATATAAATGTTACAGTATGTAAAAAAGGTGAGGCTTCTGGAATCTCGGAAAGATTAATTATTAGTTCAAATATGAACCCCTCCCTTAGCAAAATGAAAAGTTTTCAACAAGGAGTTTGTAGGAGTTTGCACGGAAAATTTGCTTTGCCAGGACATAAAATATCTTTTGCAAATTAACAGCAAATTTGGGACAAAATTGCGCAAAGTTTGCAGCAGGCCTGATAATTTGCTAAGGGCCATAAATCCCATTTCCATACACCATTTCCACATAGAAACTCTGCAGAAGACGATTTTGAATGGTATGCTTTTACCTGCATCCATTAAAACACTAAAAGAAGTGGTTCAAAAATACTGTATACCAATCTCTAGTGTTCACAAGCCTTTCTTTGTATAAACTCCCACATGCTACGAGTTGCATCAGGTTTGTCAGATCAATAGCGTTCGCAACAGATTTCGGTAGCATTATCTGAAGAATTTCTAATGTATTAACTAAATATTTATGTTACGTTTCATTTGAGGAAATGGCAAGAGATAAATATTGTGTGACTGGTATGTGTGCTTTACTGTAACACTTTAATTTGCCCTCACAGGTCCAAGCTCTGGTGTCTTTAGGGTTCCAGAAAAGGTATGTACAGGGATGAGATTGCCATTCAGTGAAAGAGTCCAAAAATATGGCACGGGGTCCAGGGGGAATGCAGGCCAATGATATGTTTGGCTCCCAAAAAGTCAGAAATATGCAGATATTCAAATAAAAATCACATCCATGCATGTACGAGGAGTTATTTACTTGTATTTCATAAAATAAAGTTTACCTCACATTTTGTCTTGTACATTAAACTAAAGAGCAATGGACCCTCAAAATTATATTGGAACTTGTGCTTTCATGTTATTTTTCATTTAAACAAATATCTACGATAAAGAGAAGAGGCATTAGAGAGGGGTCACTGCCTTCTGAGTATGCACCACCAGCTAAGCATAGGCTTTTATGAGATGAACACACAGATTTCTACATATTATGTGAGGTGACAAGTGATTTGCATTCATTTTGTATTTTAAGAAATAACTCGTAGCCTAATTTATAAGGTTAAAGAAAACATCCCTTTGATTTTATCAGAATTGATTGTGTCAGAGAAGAGACTGAAGTAGAAGATTGCAAAATACAACAAATAACTTTCAGGAAAGCTGATTTTCAAACTTTATCTGCCTTTTGACCAAATAATACTCCTTAGTAAATGTAAACTAAAATTAAATTTGAAAGCTATGGGGTTTAAGTCCCAGATATCCAAATGCAGGTGAAAATCGAAAAAAAAAAAAAAAAAAATCAAGCACTTCCCTAATGATTAACTGTTCCTGCTGACTTTCTAAATCAAACTGCCTCATTATCAGTTAAGCTCCTTAGTACGTTTGAAGTATAACAAATATACAGTTTAGTGCTAATGGCGTGTTCGTCTCAAATATATACGCAAAAAAGCACAAAAATTCAATATATCGTTCGTAAAAATAACCTGATCATGCTGGTTTTAAAACTCACACTGCAGTTTTATCCAACAAATCTCCTGAGTAAAACAAAACTATGGTTTTGCGCCAATGGGGCACACCTAGCAAAACTACATGCATAAAAACAAAAACTTCCTCAATGACATAAAAATAATCCAATCATGCTGATTTTGATTTCAAACTCAGCCCGCACTTTTACCAAACAAATCCACCCAGTATATATGAAGTAACACAAAAATACAGCTTGGAAGTTAAAAGATAAACAAGAAATGTTGTGCAACATACAAGATCAGGCAATGGCATGGACCGGCAGTCATCAGACATATGCATCAATTATAGTGTTCATTGATGATAAAAAGGTACATAGATATGAAATAATATCTAGATCTGCCAGAATGGAAAAAAATCATTATTTACAGATGAGATTCCTATTTGTGTCACTAACTCTTAAGCTGTACAGTTGAGTATTCAGAGAATTTATCATTGATGTTAAAATTAATTAAATTTAGCTACCACACATTTCACACAGACCTTGCATATTTTTGTTAGATATTTGATAAAGCCCACTGAACTTTCTATTAAGTTCTTTTTCATCTGTGCAGCCAATATGTTTTTTCACTATATTTGACAGCGGACATAAACAAACCACTTGGTGGTAATGTCAGTTTACTCATATTTTGTCAACCCAACACCCAAGATTGTGAAACTCATCATTGCACAAACCATCTCTCATCTCTTATTATCACAAATACTAGACACATATTCATTGCTGATCCTGGCCAATTCATTTTGACAAGTCCCAGTAGCACATTTGACAGCCATGGTTTAAAGTTGATGAGAAAATTATCACAGACCTAGAAAACCTGAGGTTTTACTAATAGGTTGAATTCCTCTTAATTCCCCTAGCTAGGAGACAGGTTCTTATATACCAAAAAGGTATATGGTCATCTCATACAGGGGCGGATTTAGGCCGTCTTCTGGGTCTTCTGGAAGACGGTCAGATTTTCAAGTTTACATTGACAGGTATCTATTTTTTTCTGTCGGAAGACGGTCAAAAATGGAGGATGGTAACAAAGATAATTTGGAAGAATGTCAGAAAATATCTCTGGATCCGCCCCTGATCTCATATTTACTTTATGTTTCCTCCGTCCAATTCATCATGGTCCTATTCATATCAAGAAAACAGGCAACACAGTTGAGTATTGGATGTTCACGATTTGGCTAAACAAGGCCCCCTTTTATTATATAACCCAACAAACAAACAAACTTTCCTTTTTCACTGCCTTGTTTTGTCTGTCATTTATGTAAATGAAGATCAAAGATAAAGCTTTCATTTTGTTTTTATGTATCCTGTTTTAGTTTGGAAAACTTTGCCCACATAAAATTCTTTTAAATGTTTTTCAGAAAAGAAAATGTGTGAGCAGACCTGGAGATACATGTAGAATGACTAGATTGAATTACACAATATACACACCATTGGTATCAGTGTGGCAAAACATTTAATGGCTATAATGCTGTTCACAGTTACTAAATACTCACAGAAGGCTACTGTAATAAAACTTGTGTTTCAGAACAAGTTCATTCCCTGCAGGCAAACGACATTGATTCTATGTTGATTCAACGTTGATCCACCAAAATTAATGTTGATTCAATGGTGAATCAATGTCGTTTGTCTGCTGGGTTATCTCTGTTCTTTAAACTGTAAGTTGAAGGTATGTTGTACCACACAATTATCTGCTTCTACAGAATAATAAAGTGTAATAGTAACATCTATATGCCATAGATATGAACAGCATCAATGGCCCAATTCAGAATAAGGGACTAACTAATTTGAGGATTAAAAATGGCCAACCCACTTGAATACTTCCCCACAGGATATCTATTCAGTGTCTATTAGCGGATTAGACCGCAAGCTTTGTAGTTGGTCGCCATATTTGACCCTCGGACAAGTGAGTCCTATGTTCTGAATGGGGCCAATGTTGTCCACCTCTTTTCCAAGCTGATCAATTCAAGGTGGTGGAGCAAATATTGACAGACACTGGACTTCCAGTGAACCAATGGGGGTACGTGTGATAGTCTAAGAGGGGCTTGCAGCAATAGTCCGAAGGTTCACAAGTCCGAAGGTCCATTGGTCCGAATGTTCACGATAGAACCTTAGGACCAACAAACTCTTGATTAAAAAAACTGATGAAAATGCTACTATTTTTCAGACCAATGAACCTTCGGACTATCGAGATGCTCCCAGTCTAAGCTCAATTAATTAACAGCGTGTTCAATGTTGCCACAAGTACAGGTGCAAGAAACCCACTGAACCACATCATATAGGTTAATGGCTGTCTGCATGTGTACAAGACCACGAAGCATAGAAATTGGTACACTAACTACTCACAAATAATCTAGATTCTTTACTTAGTCTAACTTAAAAAAAGATTTAACTTTCTAAAATCTTACAAAATATTCCTTCTCTCATAAATGAAAACTTTTGAATAACATATTTTAGTTTTATGAAAAATAAGGTTTTGAGAGAAAAATATTTTACGTCTGTTTGCATAATTATAGCATATTCCTTAGTTTATGTTAAAAGATCGGTTCATATGTCTGCCTAAGGACTAATTACATCCGATTCTCAGACATACATCATATAATAGCTAATCTGCCCCACCAACTTGACCAAGTGATCCAGAGTTTAATTAGTTTTACCAGAAATGGATATGCTGCTGAAAGCACCTGGAAGAAGATTCCTCAGTCAAAACAACCACTGATGGAAAGTCTGACAGAGTGGAGAAAGCTGACGTTGAAAGCAATACAAATGTACATGTACACAAGCCATTGGCAATTTTTCACTAGATTAACAAACAAACAAACAACATGGTTAACTGAACCAAAAAATTGTTTGTACTGTAGTTTCTTAAGATGTAGATTTAAAATCCTGACCTCTAAAACATGTCTCCAAATGGTACGAACAGAAATTTTATGTTATTTGACTGTGGTGCATGTAAAAAGGCCAACATTTATGATCTAGCTCTGAAGTTCCAAATGTTATATCAGTATACAGGTATACAATGCACTAAGGACATAACCCCATCAAGTGTGAACTTTTTGATGGGCTGGACATGTAGAAAAAATGCAAAGCAAAAAACTTTGGAAAGCCAATCTAATGAAAAATTACCAGGCAGTGGCAATTTTGTAGCATCTTAAAAGACATGTACAGAAATATTGTTACGCACTTATCAGGTTTGATGCATGAACAGTGTTGAAATATGTGCAAAATGCTATAAAAGCTGTGACAACTGTAGTAAAGATAATTTGACAATAAACTTTTTCAGTTACATTTTACATAAGCAATCAAATTTCAACTGAAACAGAAAAAAATATCTCCCCATGTAATTATGATTTCAGACAGGTTATGATACCAGTACATATAGCAGTATATGCCAACATAGGATAAAATTCAGCAAAAATTGCTAAATTAGATAAGATTTTTTAGAAAAGGAGATGTCAGAACAGTTTTTTGTTTGCCTATTATTTTTCTACATCTTCCTGCACACACGAAGTGCTTTCCTCAATCTAACTACCAGACTAAACCAAATAACAAGGTTGTCTACTCACTTCAAGTGCTGTGGTTAGCACATACCCCAGGTGAATGCAGCCAGCCTGCCCAGACACACAAATGCCCTCCGCAAGTCCCTCTTCCACTTCTTATTTGGATCCTTCTAATTTACTGACATGAAATCTGTAAAATTTTCTAGTTGAGGTTCCTACCGCCTTGCACAGAGGTCCCACTGTTAATGGAAAAATTAAAAAAAAAATTCAGTGCAGCATAAAGCGCTAATTTTTCATCAAGTTTATGAAAAAATATCTTACAACAGAAAGTCTAAAAATGTATTTGTTAATTACTAACTGCTGCAAGATGATGTACTTATTTAGAATACAAAAAAGAAACTTGCTTTAATGGGGTACCCTTCATAGAAAACATTGAAGACCTCAAATGTGGGTATAAACAGGAGGTTCCCACATCTTTTTGGGAGAGGCAGAGGCAGACAGAACCACTGTAATTATATGATCCATTTTCAATTTGCAAAGGCTAAATCACATTGTGGGTGGGCAGGGCGTTTTCACCAAATCCGAAATTTGAAATTGTGAAATGTCTTTCCACTTTCAAGTCATCACAAAGGGTCAGCTGTCTTGTTTGGCACCAGTTCTGTTTGGTAATTGAAGAGCCATTGGTGCTGTGTTCTAGAAGTCCCTGTCAAGAGTGCCAAGTGCCTGTATTTTCCAGATTCAGCCATCTGCGTCCTACCATGTGCTTCTCCACTAAAAATATCATTAATTTCTTCAAATCTTACAAAAACAAGTTTCATTTCAATTTCAAGGATAATAAAAGTCTAATAAAACCTATCCATATTAGATTTAATTGCAGAAACTGTAATCAAAGACATACAATTCTCAACAAATCAATTTGATTTAAAATATTTTGATGATTAAAAAAGCTCACATACTTGGTTGTCAATCATCCATTCCAATATAAGTGCTTCCATATGTATTTTATGCTTTATGCAAGACTCAAAAAAGAATTACTGAACTTGTATGTGCAAAACAAACAGTCATTCTAGCTGCCTTTATCCTCAGACAGTCAGTGGATGAAATTTATGGCAGGCATATGCTGAAAAGAAACTGTTCTGGGTTCATTAGTTGGACATCTTTAGAAGTACACATATATCTTACAAGTCACACTCCAACATTCCAGAGGAAGCGCAATTATGATCATAATTATACTGAAGTATTCAAAAGTATAAGTGAACTTTACTTTTTTATGTACATGTATACATAGAGCTTTCAATGTTTACTTTATATCCACACACAATTGATAAACTTTATTTTATTTTCTTACCTTACACCAAAGTGTACAATTGTATTTGCCGCATGTAAAGAAGTGCATATATATACTGATCGAAGCACATGTAGGTACCAAGTGTAAGTCCACCTCTTCAAAGTCAAAAATTAACTTGCTTTTGCCATTGAACTCTGAACATCTTAGAAATTCTCAATCACTAGAGGTTTTATCAAAACAGCTTTTTTTAAGCTTTGAAGATTTTGTGTAAGCTTTAGTTACTGCAAAGGTGCTGGCATAGCAATTTTTTTAGTTGCAACAGAGGAGATGCAAGACACACTAAAATCAGTTTGAACTCCAGCAAGATGCTGGGAAGATTGTGAAAAGATGCATCAGTTGGGCAATAGCCAAAGCAGTTCAATCATGGATATTATTTCCACTAAATGCATAAAAAAGAAGCGAGATTCACCTTTTTCTTATAACCACAGCCAGCCTTTTCATAACAACTCTGGCAATAATCAAAGTAATGCTTTTAAAACATGTAAAGAGACCATAATGCCACAGGATAACAAACTTCAGGTTGTAAAAAATGTCACTAAATAATTTGTGCCAGATATCTAGGTTCTGCTTTCAAAATCTGTAGCTGAGGAGATCATTTAGAAGATTTTGTTTTGTAAATAAATGCCAAATATGGAGTAGAGTGATTTTACAAAGAATGCATTATAGGTAAGTTATTTCACAATTCAGTGTTAAATAATTCATGTTTTAAAAAAACTACATGAACACAAATAAAATCATTGATGTAAAATAGGCTTGTTTTATTGGCAAACTTCACACATGACAATCATAAGCAGATTTTCAAATTACTCATATTACATATATTTGATTTAAAAATAAGGATTTATTTCTGATACTTTTCAAGGGACAGAGGTATCTTTATCTTGTCTAACAGAAAATTACAGAGTGTAAAAGACAAAGAGTACAGTAAAATATATTGTCTAATACATTGGCCTAATGAGATGTGGCTGAATAAAGGTACTGTAGTACAGAAATACTAGTAAACCTGTATCCTATAAACAAGTATATATTAATGAATTTTATGAATTTATTTACTTTAAAATGAAGAGAAAGAGGCAATATTTTAGGTCTTACACAGGACATCAACGAGGCAATAATTACTGAAAGCCAGAGTACAAGCACAGAAAAATACTAAAAATAGGGTTTAACAAATCAGAATAGAGTTCTTAATCTCAATAAATGATAAATTATATGTACACATATTGACCGAGAAATCATTACAGGACCTTCAGATGTCCCTTTGCGCAAATGGGACCATTAATAAGTGACTGAAGTCCCTTGGATGCTGATATACCATACAGAAGCCCTCAGATAACTCATGAAATAATATCATGAAATAATATAGAGCACCTGCTCTTACTGCAGCATCGTCTCATCCTCAGAATTTCAAATAAGATAAATTATCTATTTAATGATAAGTGTTTTTCATGTAAACCACTGCAAAAGTCATCAATAAGTTCATAATGTGAGATACAAAGTAACACTCATGTTGTTCAAGATCTGTTTTTAATGTTCAAGAACCTCATCAACAACATGGAGAACTCCGTTTGTTGCCATGATGTTTGTACGACTCACTCTTGCGCGTCTTGACAGCAGCATGCGCCCCCTACTTTTACTACATGAGAGCTCTTTGCCGTTTTGGTTCTTCAGTGGCAGAATGGTTCCTTCCTGGAACGCACAACTGGTGTACACGCCTTCCAGAATGTGGTTCTTCAAGATCTGTAACAAAGTTAACAAACAGCATATAATGCCTAAATGCATGGCCAATCCTCCATTTAACAAACAACACACAAATACTATAATAGCTTTAACGTAATCATTTATCAAATTGAAAATATTATAAATTACACGTATAGTTTTGCATCATTTCTCTCCTCAAAAGCTTCACTTTTTACACAATTTTCTTGTTTTTAATTTCAATTTATAATTTTATAATTGGCGGACTGATAAGAACATTTTACTTATAATTCTGTCAATATTTAAATTTAAAAGTAGACTAAATATATAATTTAAAGATGAATTAATTAAGAAATCAAAGTGACCTTCTTCAGCTGGTCATGGCTCATATTGTCCAGCCTTCTCTTCACCCTCCTCACCGCGGCGCGGGTAGGAACAAACACGGTGTAAGAACCAGACTGGCTGAGCTGAGCTGCAAGACCCTCCTTCTTCAGTGCCTCTTCAAACGGTCTGAGATAGGAACATTGAATAGATATAGTAAAGTTGACGAAGATGTTCATTGGAATTAAATCTGTAGAAGAATAAGATACACACACACACACACACACACACACACATGTGAACACACAGTACATGTGATTCGTCTATCTTATCTGCTGTGACAAGTGAACTATAGAAGTAAAAGAGTGACTTAAATTACACATACTGTGATGTGAACATTTGCATGCATGCACATCTTCTAACTATTGTGATGTGAATCAAGTTTGAATACAGATTGTATGTTTTATTTTTATCATTTACATTGGATGAGTTCAAGGTAGTTCAAACAAACTCTGTGGAGACTTTTGTTGAACGCAAGATTAACAGATTAGCACGCCTCCTCTTGTTTTCAACATACTTGTATAATCACCAGCTCTAATCTACTCAATGCCAGGAGGTGTGTTCATCTGTTAATCTGGCTGCATTCAGCAAGAGTCCATGGGAAGTTAGTTCCAACTACCTATTACGATAGTTTTATTGAGAACGCACTCATTGGCTTACCTCATTTCATAATCTTTACTGATAATTTCAGCCAGTGTTTCCATTGGAGGAAACAACACATGGTTTATGACATGGATAACACCATTCCCAGCCTCTTTATCCTGTTTGATCATGCAAGAACCCTCTACAACCACACCCTACAGAATAAGGTTTTATGTCTACAAATGCAAGAATGAAGAATGAAGCCAAATATTCATAACCACGTTCTATAGAATGTGGCAAAATCTAGCTCTGTTGTCACATCCCATAGAATGGGGCAAAATCCCCACTGCCACACTGTATACGAAGAACAAGGCAAAAATCTCTACAACCAAAGCCTATAGAGTATAGAATAGGGAAAATCTTGACAAGCTTCTCACAATTTTCCTGGGAGAATAATTTCATTCCATGCACCTCTGAGTAAAGGCCAATATTTGTGAATATCTTTCAGCTTCGTGCTTAACAAAAAGACACCTACAATCATGCATTTATGGATGATCATGAGAAAAATGTCATTTCTTGTTGTTATTTAAAGATGTTCAATCTGCAACCTGTGGCTGAGTTCATAAATAAGATATTTGTGCAAGTGAATTAATCATGTAAAATGATCTGGCAAATTGCTAAGAGTGACTACAGTGAAAACTGCTTTACAAAAATACATATAGCCATGCATAATTTAACATTTCAGTCTTTCTCCGAAGCAGTAATGAAATCAATATGCATCTGAGTTACAAAACCATTTAAGTTAAAATACTTCTTTTTAAACTGAAATGACCAAATAGTAGTTCATAATTGTTAAAAGCAACTCATGCAGTTTCTGGTGAGTTTTTGTTGCCATTCACTGTGAGAACAAGGAAATATTCAGACAGGTTCCTCACAAAAACACATTTAATTTACGAGACTGTGAGCACATAGTCATTGCAGCAATTAATCAAAAATTTCAAAAACACCAACTTTTTGCAATACATCATGTTCCCAAGATTTATTGTTTGTTTTCCTGACAAAAACATACTTCCTGATTCATGTAAGAAGCCAGCATGACTATTTCAACAGTTTAATAATCTTTGCCAGATATTAAAAAAAAAAAAAAAAAGATTGACAATGTCAAACACATCAGTTTCTTACAATTCATTAATTTCCCCAAAACATATGATTTTATTCTAATAACAAAAGCATACTTCCTGATAGGAATACAACTTGACTTCCAAAACTTTTCATTAATCATGTAATATTTTCAAGATTTTGCACAAAAAAAAAAAAAAAAAAAAAAAAAAAAAAAAAATTAGAGAATGTCATACATCAATCCTGTTTGAAATTTTGTGTAAAATTACTGCAGGGTTTCAGTGACATTTTGAGATGTGCAATTCATTCCTCGTGTGACCGTACCTCAAACACTCATCTTCAGTCATGATCTCGTCCAGAGTTTGTTCTGGAGGGAATATCACACGGTCAATTATGTGGATAACCCCATTGGCTGCCTCAAAGTCTCCCTTTTCAATACTGGAAGCCTCTATACTGGGTTGCTAGGGTTACAAGCATAATACTAAGCAAAGCTGTTGTTAAACATCTGTAAATTATACAAATTACTCTGAATTGTTAATGACTTAAAGAAGTAAAAATTCAACCAAAAGTGTTAAGTAGCCTGAACTGATCATTTGATGNAGTGGCCTGAACTGATCATTTGATGTTCTTATAAGAAAGCAGAGCCTTTAGGTGTTTAAGTAAATAAAAAGATGGTTAACAGTATAACAGGAGAAAATAATAATTAGGTGTACACACATACAAATATTTATATTAGTTAATGTGCAAAATAAAACATGTATAAAAGTGGTTAGCACATGCAAAACAAACCACTTAAATCCCTACAATTTTCTATTTCATAATAAATCAAGAAATTACTTGAAAATGTTGAAAAGATGGATAATTTATTATAAAGATGATGAAATATTTCTGATGAAGGAAACAGAAAATGCAATAAAAAAAATGAAAAAGTGACAAACTGTGTACCAGATTCTCTTTTAACCTATACCCCAGTATCTGCAAACATATACAAAGATAAGTAATAAAGTAATGTGTAAAGAAGAAAAACGACATCTTGAAGTCTCTATGAGTATTATTATGAAAGTGAAAAATTAAGATCACAAAATCAGGATGACAAATACAAACTGTGACAATATTGTGAAAAGCCCAAGGCATTGTGAAAACTTTTCATCCTTTTCAGATAAGCTCTTTTCACACGAAAGATGGACTAATAATTCAACTGGAAATTGAGTAAAACAGCATCACTGAATGACCTATACAATATAACTCATATGTAATATTTTATTTATAATATCACAAATAACTCTTATCGGTTCATGGATATGACATGAACAGAAAAGTTTTAGTCAATTTCCAAATTCTAATCAGCCCTCTGGTGAGAATAATGTTTTGTTCCAGGATAATTTGGGTCAGGAGAAGGACATTTTATACCAATCCCCCATCCCATCTCTACTTGTGAAGATATTAAAAAAAAAAAAAACATTGTGCAATTTGGGACACATTGCAAATTGTGGTGATGAGACAAGACCTAGATAACCTGTCCTAGTATCTAACAGTATGTACTGTAATTAACTTACTGCTCTGTACACGTTGATCCTCAGTTTCCGTGGATACAACTTGGTGTCCACCGTGGTGTCATCCACCAGTTGATTGGACATGATCTTACCAAAACCAATGTGGAAATTCAGCACATTTCTCAGAAAGTCTTTATCTGAGTTTACTTTGGCACTTCTGTCTCTTCGCATTGCTGGAAAAGAATTGTGAGTTCCACTGTGTTAGTTGTACTGGTTGCAATCAACAGATTGTGAGCCCCAAACTTCTCTACCACATTTTGAGACTAGATCACTGATTTTGCTCTATCACACTACTGTAAACTTTAGATACTGTGCTTTTACATAGTTTCTAACATTGACAAACTTTATTTGAAAATATCAGCAGAAAGCAACTTTTACCCTCTTTACATGTTACAATTTTAATTGCCAGGTAAAAATACAGGCAGAGACTTGAAATACAGGTAAAATTACACATTTCTGTCATTAAAATACCAAAACTGTTGGGTTTGTAGAAATCAATGAAAACAAAACTACTGATTTAAAAAAATCATTTCTCACCACTGAAAGCGTAATCACTGGGTGCAAAGAGTGTATATGGGCCAGATGAATACAGGGCCAAGTCTTTGTCCAGTCCAGCTTCCTTGAGCAATTTCACAAACGTCTTCAGCCCAAGTTCTTCTGCTCTATCAAGCAGGGTTTTAGCTGCAACCAAATGATTTTCTTCTCAAGAATTTGTCATCTTAAAGATATATACAAATTTTAACATTTAAAAATGTTCATTTTAAAGTGAAGAGAAAAGAAATTGCAAAGAATTAAAACATATTGCAAGAAGACTTCAATAATAATAATAATAATAATAATGAAGAAATTTTAAAAGCAGACATACTGTTACATATGTGGTAAAGCTAGGATTGTTCAGTCTTACCTTCAACTGGCATCAGAACAGTGTCAATCATGTGAACAACTCCATTAGATGCTATGATATCTGGTTCTACTATTCTTGCCTTCAGTTTGTTAAGAGTGACGCCACTCCGGTCACAGTCTGCCTCCAGTTTTGAACCTGCCAGTGTTTTCAACGTCTGCTTGCGAGTAATAAAGTTAGAGCAGATGGTACCTTTCACAACATGGTGCTGGAGAATTTCTGGAAAGAAAAAATTCAACCATATTAAACTTTTACAGGATACAGGCCCATAGGAACAGGCGGAGGTTCAAATTAGCCACACTTCTGGCTGGAAAAGGTCTGCTCAGATTCAAAGTTTTACCAGAGTTCTAAGCCTTTTCTCCAGCCGGTAAAAAGGTTTATTTCTTCAAAATGAAAAAAAAAAAACCTTTATAGATGAAAAAAAAAAAAAAAAATGAGGGCTACAAGTCCAGCTTTTGTTTTTATTCTGCAGTGACAGCTTACATATATTAAAACAATCAAACACATCAAACAATCAATATGCTCAGCTTCTATAGGCTCTTACAAAAGAACATAGATGTCAAAACTGAAAAAAAAGTTCATAGCAAACAAATGAAAACAGTAAGTAAATGTTTATTTGCTATCTTGTAAAACACTCTGTTTCCATCTCTTCTCTAGCCAAGACCTTACTTGTCAGTGCTTCTGTGTTAGCGAGGATATTAGTCAGGACCTCAGAGGGGATCTTCTTGAAGGCATCCACGGTGGGGGCAAAGACAGTAAAGGGGCCATTTCTCATCAGGGGATCTGTCAGCCTGGTTCTGGCAATCAGGTCTTGGAGGGTCTGCAGGCGCTTGTCTTGGTAGATGATATTAGTGATGGTTTCTGGGTAACGATCTAAAATCTTGTCGATAAGATGGATGATGCCATTGGTTGCAGGGATGTTGGGACGAGTTATCCTGGCACAATTGACAGTGGTGATCTGAATGGAATAAAAATGTCCAGCACTGGATCAATCCTTTGATAATTGAAAATCAGTCCATGTGTCTTTATAAAAATTGAAGCCTTAAAATATATCAGCATTACCTTTCAAATTCATTACAACTGAATCACATTCCCAATCTGGATGCACCAATGAGCCTGTTTTAAATTTTCATAAATGTACACCATGCTATATGTTTCAACCCTTGTATCAGTCTTACTGAAAGTACATGCACTTCACTGTTCTTAATTTGATGTATTTATTGCTATCGATTAGACTTAAAGCAGGAAAAGCTCTGTACATTTGGTGCTTTTCCGACTAGTTGTTTGAGAAATATTTTCCAAATCCCTGATGGAGGATTGTTGGCCACTCAGCACATGCTCACACTCACTCCAGTTTCCTTGTTGTTGACCACCACCTTTCCAGGAATTGCCAGTGTCTCAAGCTCAAGTTCATCATCAAAGTCTTTCAGCTCTACCCCATTCTTTACAACATGGTACTGGAAACCTGGGTGGAAAAATGTTAAATTTCTCATTATCTACTCAATTTGTCTTTCAATTAAAATATTAATTTAGGCTGATAACAGCTTTGATGTAAAAGTTATATTGAAAGATTATATTTTACTTAATACAGTAACTCAATATTTTAATCCTTTTTTACGGTCACATGCAAGCAAATATATATTTGTTAGATTATATTTTTTTGTATGAAAACATGTCAAAGGTGCAATGTCTCATTAAATCTTGTAAAATGTACTTCATCTATATCATCTACTTCATCAAATTTTCATCTATAGCTATTTCTTTTGTCTGCACAATGCATGACTGTAAAATAAGTATATAATGAGTAATCATACATGTACCCACATATATTTCAAGTTGGCAGCAAAGTCTAAAACCAATGATTAGTACATGTAAAAGATCAGAAACTGATTAAACCAAAAACTTCAAATATTTGATGCACATAATCCTTGGGACAAGGTGCCAGATATGCCCTACCTTGACTGGTCCTTAGCCTTCTTCTGAGGTCTTTACTGGTCTTGTTGAAGACCTCATTCACTGGGGCAAATAAAGTGTATGGTCCAGTGCGAGAGAGGGTGTACTGGACGCCAGAATACCTGGCAGCATTGAGAAACTCTGTGGCACCAACATCAGCAAGTGTTTCCATCAAGTCTTTGAGGGGGGTGGCTGAAGTTCACAAAGAAAAACAGAAGTAATTCATAATCAATTCTTATTTTCTTCATCACTTCATTAATCATCTAACAATCTATACATCTTAATCAAAATACCAGGGCTATCAACTACAAACTTGCTTCTTTGGTTTTCAAACCCACTGTTACATAAAGTTGAATAACACACACACACAGACAGGGGTGGATCCAGAGATAAATTCTGACAGTCTTCCAAATTTTCTTCGTTGATCTATCCTCCAATTCTGACTGTTTTCCGACAGAAAAAATTAGATACCCATCAATGTAAACTTGAAAATATGACCGTCTTCAAGAAGACCCAGAAGATGGCCTCAATCCACCCCTGCACACACACACACACACACACACACACACACACACAGAGGCAAATACTGACATTTAATTTCAAAGTTTACCTTTTGAGCACCCTGGGTAGCCAGGAATTTTTTCATAGCCAATACAACAGTCATACTCTTTGTATCTGAAAATATAAAAAGGTGGAACATTGTGTATTTGTGTTAAGATTAAGTATGTGATTGGGTACATGTATGACATAAGGTGAATGTCAAAGGTACATTACTTTGCTTGAACAAGTAGTAAACACAGATATTTTGGTAAGCCCTTGAAGACACATAATAAAGGAAATTAGTAATGGATTTTCTTCTATATGTAAACATAAGCAAATTTATCTACAAATTGGATAAAATGATAGAAAAGGTAAGGCTGGCAGTGAGCAATAAGATAAATTATTCAATGCAATCAAAATCTATAAAAATTAAAAAAAATAAAAATATTTCAAACTAATAATTTAACATTTTTTTCTTGAAAGATGTGGGAAAAGTATTTCACATTTAATTTGTCACTGATTTATCTCAACTAGCTGTTTGAAGAGGGCTAACCTATTTGAGTAAAACTTTGGATCAAATGAAAATTGCTAATATTTGTATACACGCCAAATGTACGTTGTACCAGTGCTCGCANAAAAAAAGAAAAAAAAAAAAAAAAAAAAAATTAAAAAGTGACAAACTGTGTACCAGATTCTCTTTTAACCTATACCCCAGTATCTGCAAACATATACAAAGATAAGTAATAAAGTAATGTGTAAAGAAGAAAAACGACATCTTGAAGTCTCTATGAGTATTATTGTGAAAACTATGAAAGTGAAAATCTAAGATCACAAAATCAGGATGACAAATACAAACTGTGACAATATTGTGAAAAGCCCAAGGCATTGTGAAAACTTCTCATCCTTTTCAGATAAGCTCTTTTCACATGAAAGATGGACTAATAATTCAACTGGAAATTGAGTAAAACAGCATCACTGAATGACCTGTACAATATAACTCATATGTAATATTTTATTTATAATATCACAAATAACTCTCAGCGGTTCATAGATATGACATGAACAGAAAAGTTTTAGTCAATCTCCAAATTCTAATCAGCCCTCTGGTGAGGACATTGTTTTGTTCCAGGATAACTAGGGTCAGAGGAAGGGCATTTTATATCAATCCCCCATCCCATCTCTACTTGTGAAGATATTAAAAAAAAAAACATTGTGCAATTTGGGACACATTGCAAATTGTGGTGATGAGAAGAGACATAGACAACCTGTCCTAATAGTATGTGCTGTAACTTACTGCTCTGTACACATTGATCCTCAGTTTCCGTGGATACAACTTGGTGTCCACCGTGGTGTCATCCACCAGTTGATTGGACATGATCTTACCAAAACCAATGTGGAAATTCAGCACATTTCTCAGAAAGTCTTTATCTGAGTTTACTTTGGCACTTCTGTCTCTTCGCATTGCTGGAAAAGAATTGTGAGTTCCACTGTGTTAGTTGCACTGGTTGCAATCAACAGATTGTGAGCCCAAACTTCTCTACCACATTTTGAAACTAGGGCTTCATTCACATGCAATGTCTATTTTCTAAATTCTATTTTCTATTCGCGGTATGCGGTGTTAGAAATTAAGGCTGGACCGTCTGCCTGGGGCAGACAACTTTCAGAACGGGCAGAGAAGTTTTCCCGCCCGGCAGGCATTCTAGCCAGCTAATTTTCAAGATGGCTGAGCTTTCGGTCCAGCAACTTATTTTCCTAAGAGGTAAACACTGGCGGTATGTCTTATGATCATGGTCTGTGCCCTTAATATCCCGCGGCGAAATTACTGGCAGCGCGAGCCAGTTACTTATAGTAACTTATAGTAACTGGCTCGCACTGCCAGTAATTACACCGCGGGATATTCAGGGCACAGACCGTGATCATAAGATATACCGCGAATAGAAAATAGAATTTAGAAAATAGACATTGCATGTGAATGAAGCCTAGATCACTGGTTTTGCTCTATCACACTACTGTAAACTTGAGATACTGTGCTTTTACATAGACACTGACAAACTTTATTTGAAAAAATAAGGAGAAAGCACATTTTAACCTTTCTACAATTTTAACTGCCAGGTAAAAATACAGGTAGAGACTTGAAATACAGGTAAAATTACACATTTCTGTCATTAAAATACCAAAACTGTTGGGTTATGTAGAAATCAATGAAAACAAAACTACTGATTTAAAAAAAATCATTTCTCACCACTGAAAGCATAATCACTGGGTGCAAAGAGTGTATATGGGCCAGATGAATACAGGGCCAAGTCTTTGTCCAGTCCAGCTTGCTTGAGCAATTTCACAAATGTCTTCAACCCAAGTTCTTCTGCTCTATCAAGCAGGGTTTTAGCTGCAACCAAATAATTTTCATCTAAAAAATTTTGTTAAATGTTCACTCTAAAGTAATTAGTGAAAAAATGGCAAAAAAATTAAAATAAATTGCAAGTACACCTCCATCATCATCATCATCATCATCATCATCATCATCATTATAATAATAATAATAATAATAATAATAATAATAATAATAATAATAATAAAGAAATTAAAAAAGGAAACACACTGCTACATGTGGTAAAGCTAGGATTGTTCAGTCTTACCTTCAACTGGCATCAGAACAGTATCAATCATGTGAACAACTCCATTGGACGCTATGATATCTGGTTCAACTATTCTTGCCTTCAGTTTGTTAAGAGTGACGCCACTTCGGTCACAGTCTGCCTCCAGTTTTGAACCTGCCAGTGTTTTCAACGTCTGCTTGCGAGTAATAAAGTTAGAGCAGATGGTACCTTTCACAACATGGTGCTGGAGAATTTCTGGAAAGAAAAAATTCAACCATATTAAACTTTTACAGGATACATGCCCATTGGAACAGGTGGAGGTTCAAATTAACCACACTTCTGGCTGGAAAAGGTCTGCTCAGATTCAAAGTTTTACCTGAGTTCTAAGCATTTTCTCCAGGAAGTAAAAGGTTTATTTCTTCAAAATGAAAAAAAAACCTTTATAGATGAAAAAAAAATGAGGGCTGCAAGTCCAGCTTTTGTTTTTATTCTGCAGTGACAGCTTACATATATTAAAATAATCAAACACATCAAACAATCAATATGCTCAGCTTCTATAGACTCTTACAAAAGAAAATAGATGTCAAAACTGAAAAAAAAGTTCAGTGCAAACAAATGAAAACAGTAAGTAAATGTTTATTCGCTATCTTGTAAAACAATCTTTTTCCATCTCTCTAGCCATGCAATTAAGACATAAGCTTACTAGTCAGGGCCTCTGTGTTAGCGAGGATATTAGTCAAGACCTCAGATGGGATCTTCTTGAAGGCATCCACGGTGGGGGCAAAGACGGTAAAGGGACCATTTCTCATCAGTGGGTCTGTCAGCCTGGTTCTGGCTATCAGGTCTTGGAGGGTCTGCAGGCGCTTGTCTTGGTAGATGATATTAGTGATGGTTTCTGGGTAACGATCTAAAATCTTGTCGATAAGATGGATGATGCCATTGGTTGCAGGGATGTTGGGACGAGTTATCCTGGCACAATTGACAGTGGTGATCTGAATGGAATAAAAATGTCCAGCACTGAATCAATCCTTTGATAATTGAAAATCAGTCCATGTGTCTTTATAAAAATTGAAGCCTTAAAATATATCAGCATTACCTTTCAAATTCATTACAACTGAATCACATTCCCAATCTGGATGCACCAATGAGCCTGATTTAAATTTTCATAAATGTACACCATGCTATATGTTTCAACCCTTGTATCAGTCTTACTGAAAGTACATGCACTTCACTGTTCTTAATTTGATGTATTTATTGCTATCGATTAGACTTAAAGCAGGAAAAGCTCTGTACATTTGGCGCTTTTCCGATTAGTTGTTTGAGAAATATTTTCCAAATCCCTGATGGAGGATTGTTGGCCACTCAGCACATGCTCACACTCACTCCAGTTTCCTTGTTGTTGACCACCACCTTTCCAGGAATTGCCAGTGTCTCAAGCTCAAGTTCATCATCAAAGTCTTTCAGCTCTACCCCATTCTTTACAACATGGTACTGGAAACCTGGGTGGAAAAATGTTAAATTTCTCATTATCTACTCAATTTGTCTTTCAATTAAAATATTAATTTAGGCTGATAACAGTTTTGATGTAAAAGTTATATACTTAATACAGTAACTCAATATTTTAATCCTTTTTTACGGTCACATGCAAGCAAATATATATTTGATAGATTATATTTTTTTGTATGAAAACATGTCAAAGGTGCAATGTCTCATTAAATCTTGTAAAATGTACTTCATCTATATAATCTACTTCATCAAATTTTCATCTATAGCTATAATTTCTTCTGTCTGCATAATGCATGACTGTAAAATAAGTATATAATGAGTAATCATACATGTACCCACATATATTTCAAGTTGGCAGCAAAGTCTAAAACCAATGATTAGTACATGTAAAAGATCAGAAACTGATTAAACCAAAAACTTCAAATATTTGATGCACATAATATAATCCTTGGGACAGGGTGCCAGATATGCCCTACCTTGACTGGTCCTTAGCCTTCTTCTGAGGTCTTTACTGGTCTTGTTGAAGACCTCATTCACTGGGGCAAATAAAGTGTATGGTCCAGTGCGAGAGAGGGTGTACTGGACGCCAGAATACCTGGCAGCATTGAGGAACTCTGTGGCACCAACATCAGCAAGTGTTTCCATCAAGTCTTTGAGGGGGGTGGCTGAAGTACACAAGGAAAACAGAAGTAATTCATAATAAATTCTTATTTTCTTCATCACTTCATTAATCATCTTACAATCTATACATCTTATTCAAAATACCAGGGCTATCAACTGCAAATTTGCTTTTTTGATTTTCAAACCAACTGTTACATAAAGTTGAATAACATGCACACACACACGCACACACGCACGCGTGCACACACACACACACACACAGAGAAAGAGTCAAATACTGACATTTCATTCAAAGTTTACCTTTTGAGCACCCTGGGTAGCCAGGAATTTTTTCATAGCCAATACAACAGTCATACTCTTTGTATCTGAAAATGTAAAAAGATGGAACATTGTGTATTTGTGTTAAGATAAAGTATGTGGTTGGGTACATGTATGACATAAAGCTAATGTCAAAGGTACATTACTTTGCTTGGACAAGTAGTAAACACAGATATTTTGGTAAGCCCTTGAAGACACATAATAAAGGAAATTAGTAATGGATTTTCTTCTATATGTAAACATAAGCAAATTTATCTACAAATTGGATAAAAGGATAGAAAAGGTAAGGCTGGCAGTGAGCAATAAGATAAATTATTCAATGCAATCAAAATCTATAAAAATTAAAAAAAATAAAAATATTTCAAACTAATAATTTAACATTTTTTTCTTGAAAGATGTGGGAAAAGTATTTCACATTTAATTTGTCACTGATTTATCTCAACTAGCTGTTTGAAGAGGGCTAACCTATTTGAGTAAAACTTTGGATCAAATGAAAATTGCTAATATTTGTATACACGCCAAATGTACGTTGTACCAGTACTCGTATACATTGATATCTAATCAGTTGATTTTCACATTATTATTGATGTGCACATTTTATTAGAATTAAAAGAAAACATCTGATATTTCTGCGTGTGCCCAAATTTTAGGCCAGTTTTTACCTGACATCTTACCCAAGCAGTCTTGAAGGAATGTGGTGGAGGGGGGGGGGGGGGGGGAGGACAGGTTTGAAAGAACCACCCATTTGGGAAAAGAATCACTCTGTTACAAAATTCTGTCTAGTTTCTAAGATAACACAGGTATTTCACAGTAAAAGGGTTGACTTTTTCAGGAGAAACAGCTTTGCTATTGCTGGCTACAGGCCTGCTAAGTAAGTTGCATGTCTAAGCATACAGTGGGTATCACATGCTGCAACAGGTACTTGTTATTTACCCAATAAACAAGGTACATGATTACCGTCAACTGGCATTTCATCAAGCAATTTCAGCTACATAGTTAGGTTTCTTTTTTTCAAAACCATCTACTAGCTATACTGCCTGGTAAGCAGCAAAAATTACTGTTAAGATCACCTGTCTTAAATCTAACTTCTGATCATTACTGGGATTACTTCAACTCTACCAAATTTTTAGCACGTTATTACGACAAAAATTCAGTTCTTTTTTATAAAAAGAAATTGGATTTGCATTTGCTTCTTTGAAGTCAGGGAAATAAATAAATTCACTATTTGATTACATTTTCCTTCAAACATTTGCTATATTAGTATTTGAGCCAACAAGTCTTGTTCAGTTGCATTTACAAAATACAGCTGCACTGGGGGTCTCCACATTGACAAAATCTGACTTCTAAGCCAAAAAGAAGAACTTTTCTATACTTTTCACAAGTTTTTGGGTCACTTGATGATGTAGTAATTAATTTCTCATTTTGAAGTACATATAAAATCTCTGTACAATTGTATTTAACAAATACAGAACTGATGAAATAAGAACAAAAAGTAGTAGGAATTTCACACAATTTTGTTCCAGTTTTTTTTTTTGTTTGTTTTGTTTTGTTTTTTTTTATTTAGTTTGTTTTGGTTTTCTTAATCACTGACAAGAAGAGTTGACTTAATTAGAAAAGGAAACCTATAACAGGATCAATCAATTAACAATGTTGTGCAACCTCCCCGGGACACATCCTGACAAATATACAAACACAGCGTCTCTTCCGTCTCTTCCGGAACCCTCCAGCATTGCCTTACATGCACTCTTATTACTGGGTCTAGACTCTACGTCAGAGTAAGAGCATGTGCAATTTACCCAAGACAGTCCAAGTAGTCTGAGGATTTCTAGAAAGGTAAAACTGCAGTAACATTTTCATAAACTATTGTACTTGTTTGGTTAATTAAGCCATTGTCAAATTTTCAATTCTTGTGAACTTAACTTCTTAATCAATTACAAAAGATATATATGGAAATCAAAATGAGAAATTAATTACTACATCATCAAGTGACCCAAAACAAACTGCCTAGTTAATAGTGTATCGCAATTACAGCTGCAGCACTTAAATTAAGGACATCAAAAAGCATTTCCCACTTAGTTGTAATAAATGAAAAAATAAACATCCACAGCTTGTCTAAAGGAAATACCCACTGGCACTGAAAAAAATCAACAACATCAATTCAAAGAGGAATACAAAGTTTACACAGGGATGATGAATGTGAACAAATTTGAAACAAACCATTTTCAAATCGTTAAGTCATGAAAATTTGAAAGAAACATGCTGCAATACTACGAAAAAGTCCATCTCTGGTGAAAATATGTTCCAATTACAGTTTGGTTTTGGTGGAATGCAGAACATGGTGCATAATTTCAAGGTTAACCACATTTGTTTGGATGGTTAAACAAAACAAACATACATTGAAGCACTTGTCTAGATTTCCAATAAAATCAGAAAGCTCTTCCGTATTGCCATCAGTCATTTTCCTTGCACTTTTGCTAAGTTTTAAATGTTGTCCTTTCAATTACTTCATTGAAATTAAACATAACAGAACCTTTGGTGGTCCTATCAAGACATTTTTTCAGCTTTTTAAAGCTTAATTTTGGTTCCCCTTATCACTGTTTGGCATACCACACATCACTGAAAACAGTAATGGTGTAACCCCCCCTGCTCGTTTCAATAGAAAAAATATATGATAAGTACAACTGCAAAGAAGATTAGTCTCAAAAATTGACATTTTTAAGTTTTAAGTCTTTGAAAATGGCACTTAATAGAGTGATGGACGATAACAAATAACAAACTGTTTTGGTGTTAGGTAAATTATCATTTTTCTTCTTAGTCAATGTCCCACGAACTGTTCCACTGAGGGCAAAGGAATCACATTTTTGAGTCAACATTATTCAATAAGCCTTGTACCTAACCAAAAATTATATGGCATATCCCCCATATTAAACATTTCAATTTCATTCAGGTCTTAAAAGAAATTGATATGAAAGGCTTAAAACAGCAAAATAATTAGATAAATCTCATTCAACCCCCTGCCCCACCCCTTCTCATGGATTTAGACAATGGCACCAGCAATCTGCTCCTTTGATTTTTGATTAAAAAAATATAATTATCATTTACCTTTGATTGCCTTCTTGATATACATTTCAAGCACCTATTGCAGTAAGTTTCTTTCTTTCTTTTTAATCATTAAATTTTGTACTTGAAAGTGGAATTTATAGTGCAATGAGTGGGAAACCTCCTTCAGTTAATTTGACTTTGGATAAAAACATGAGACAAGGATTCCCAGATTGCCTTGGCAGGTGCTTGGTATATCATTACTTTTGGTGTAGAATTGTTGACGATGCTCCAGTAATGATCTGCAATCATAATGCCTTTGATATAGCATATCTACCAGCAAAAACAAGTTTGCATACATTGTAATAGATTTTTACAAAGCCAGCTGTAATTAAGGAAATTTGAGACCCAGAAAAAGAAGTGCACCTATTTCTTTCCCTTGCAAGCATAGGTTTTATTTCAATGAATTAAACAACACAGAAAACTGTTCTTTGCTGTTGGTGTTGAACAATGGCCAAAAAGAAAAATTCAACCTCATACCTACGTTCAGACCTTCTGGAGGTGAAAAAAGCTGTCTAAAACAGATGGTTCTGATGGTGTTATTTTCTTTTAAACAAGAACAATTTTTCTAGCATAGTTCCTCTAACCTTATATTCGTTGGGTAACTCCCTACTCTTTTCATGTCTTATTACTTAATTTACTTCATGTAGGTGTTGCTTGGATGTGATGCAATCTTTGTGAGCATGTCAAAAAATAGGATTTTAAAAAACTTGAGTAAAATACTTATCACTGACTGCGGTACATCCACACTGTATTACGACATGCATATTGAGATATCATGCATCTTGATGAGGAGATTTTTTCAAATGTTCATTTAAGTCTTTGTCTTAAAAAATTATAGTTTAAATTAAAACAATTAAAAAAATGAAACTCCAACAGTATAAGTACTCATACACTGTTTATCAAAATACCAGTAATAAAGTAAAGCCAAATGAAATAAATAATATTGATATTGTGTCTATCAATATGCTTATTTAGTGTAGGTACAATGTAGGACCTTTTACACAAGAGTGAACTCACATGTTCAGGGTATATCACCCATCTTTATTCTGTTTTATTCTATAAAATTCTATACAACTAAAAAAACATGAAGGGTGTGTGCCTTAAAAAATTGCATTAGGTGAAGTTACACTTGTTACGGAAATTTTGGTTGTATGGTGCCAAGACATGCAACCATAGACCATTAATCTGCCACTGTTTAATATACACAATGTTTGTAGATGTAAGTTTCAGTGTTTTCTTACTTAGTTGATTGTGCTATTAAAGATCATTAAAGGCAAGGCTGCATACCAGTGATTTCTAATATCAACTTAAACTTTCTAGTATGACAACTTATGGGAGTGTTTGTTGAGTTTTTGGCGCCTAAAAATTTTCTTACTTAAAATTAAGGAGGCTAAAAAAAGTATATTTAGTTAAATTAGTGATCTTACCTGGATTTTGCCTGTTAGCATTTTACCTATATATTATACTCAAATATATTAAAACTACTTTCTAAACAAAGTAGCGATGCCAATCTATTTTAAAGCAGACTTTTTAACCAATTTCAAATTAAATCATGAAATTTCTTTAGAAACACATAATGAACAAAAGTAAACTTTGTATCCCCCCCCACCAAAAAAAAAAAAAAAAAAAAGCTTCTTTAACACTCAACAAAAGACTTTTAGGAAGATTAAATCTATGGATAAAAATAATAATAATAATAATAATAATAATAATAATAATTATAATAATAATTATAATGGGAAAACCATTAATACTTTTTTAATTCCTCAGAATTTTTTTATATCTTACCATTCAGCACATGATATTAGCAGAAAAAAAAGAATGGTTGTGATCCAGCAAATTATGTACTTTTCATTCATTCAAAACAAAAAAGACCAAGGAGTGAATGTGTTCAGATATTTTTAAACAAGAATCAAAACTATAATACTAACCCCCTTAACACACACACACACACATACACACATGCACACTCACATGTGCATCAATTAAGCAATCCATCAAGAGGCATCGCATGCAACTACTGTTCTAAATTATATGGTTCCTCAAACTTTTCGTAAGTTGTCACAATTTTTCTCATTTAACGACATTCACAGGTTTGTGACACAGACAGACTGATTACAGAGACCTTTTACAGAGATCCTGCCTTGTGAGTTAAATATCTCTCCTCACTGCCACGTGTTAAGGTCTTCGTGTGTGTAAGGATTAATTGAAATTGAATAGAAACTGTAGCAGAAGGTGACTGGATATAATTGCATAGTGCCAAGGTCACAACTAATTTTTAAATGGATTTTTGCACTCACAGGTTTCACTGCTTTTTTCCCCTCTCCAAAACTAATGAATCCATATCATAAAACTTTGTGAAAAAAAATATCCAAAATGCGATCAAACATCTGTTTAAATGGGAGTATTTCATGCCCCCCAACAGTTTGTCTACTTAACCTTACACATAAAAAGGAGATTACTTACGGCCTTTGACCACAAATATCTTGGGAAGTATACCGCACAGTTCTTGATTCAGTGTATATCTTTTTTGATCCAACCCTTTGCACAGAACAAACATTGGGCCTGGAAGAACAGGTAGATTACATGTAGATATACAGTTTATTGTTATACAGTGTCATACTTCTGTAAAAATACAGAGACAGTTGTAACAGCAAGTTATCACCATTTCTAATTTTTAGTGTGTTATTTTAAAAATCTGATTCACTGCTGATAAGATAATTCACCTTTCGTTATTAATTCATAATTCATATTTTAAAAGGTATAATTTGAAAATAAGAAGAAAAAAATCTTTTTTGAAAAGAATCCAACTGCAAAAAAAAGTTTTATAACATTTTTTAACATAATTAATTTGATGATTCAAAATATAAGAGAAAATTTTGATTTAAAATGAAAGCCCAAAAAATCATCAAAATGTCCATATTAATTTTGCTTACCCACTTAACGTATAGCTCTGTGTATTGTAATAGCTGCGACGGTAAGAGTAATACTGCCCATATATCTGTGTGAATAACAACAGCTCTAAAAACACTAAAATCTTCATTGTCCTGGATGCTGTAATCTTGTCCAATTTGTCAAATATTCCTAACTCTTCTGAACCACCCTATCCAAAGGAGCTTTCAGAATGAAAATCAAATGCTGAAAATTGCCTTTTATACCAACAGAGCAAAACTGATCCAATGCTCTCCATTTTTTTTTCTCTCGTGACTTGCAGGTAAACCAATCCAGCCTGGCCTTAACGTTCACACAGAACCTGCGTTATTCTAGCCAAGGAAAACAGCTTTGACACGCTCACTTCCCTGGGCTTTTCATGTGGTGCTAGATTCAAATTTCCTTCAGCATATAAATCAAAGAGAGGCTGGAAGAGCCCTGCTGGGTTTCCCTCTACTTGCCATCAGATAAAGATGCCCCATGATTGCAGACAAGATCAGATAATAAAGAAGGCTTAGCCCCAAGATGCGTTGCATAATTCATTTATCAAAATGGCAACTGTCAAAGTTCTCATTTAACAAGAGCAGAACTGAAAAAAATTCCCTTGTGAAAGCAAAGTAGAGGTAATATTAAAAAAATCCCAGAAAATGGATTATTATAATTTGCAATAAAAAAAAAAAATTAAATCCCAATATCATTGTCACACTTATAGAATCAAACTGTGACGACAAACTGCCATAGAAACAAGTGTGAGATTGCTCTATAAGTAAAGGTACATACATGTCATTTAATCATTTTATACTTTTATGGGTGGATTAGGGTAGACACGCATTTTCATGATGCAATCACAAATCATTAAAAAGACAACTTAAATATATGAGATGCAACATGGGGCTACACAAAAAAAAAAAAAAAAAAAAAAA